>PVJA010004827.1:0-83140 GCA_004027025.1 Myocastor coypus | reverse complement strand
AAAAAAAAAAAAAAAAAAAAAAAAAAAGTAAAAAGAAAAAAATGGATTTAATTCCAGAAGTAATTTCAAAGCTCTGTACCTAGCAGTGAGTGAAAAATGACTCCACTAAATAACATGTGCAATGAAAGAGGGAAATACATACTGGCTATTACACATGTTTCCAAGTAGCAGAAAATTAGAATTAATCTGTAAGAGACCTGGGGAGTGGGGATTCCATGATCAGTCTGATGCTAACTGCCTTCTGCAAACAGAAGAAAACTTGTTTTAATGTCAGTCTCTAAATGGCACTAAATGATGACAAAAATGTTCTTACCAATTTTGGGTGGAGTGTGCATGATTTTTGATGAATCCCTCTGACATGTAGAACAATGTGTCATCAAGGACACAGGTTTTCAGAGATCATAGAATCCTGCTTTGCACAGTCTTTGCCAAATTGATTACAGATTTGTTTAGGCCTTGTCTGCTTCCTCACTGTGGCTCCACAATTGCATACCTTTTTGAGGTAGCCTGTTTGAGAGAGACAGAGTGCATGATCCTAGAAGAGAAGGGCTTTAAGCTTTTTCTGAAAAGCAAACTGGCTCTTACTCTGATTGAAGGAGAGGCTGTTAACCTCTTAGACCAAAATGAAAGAATAATCCATATGACCCAAGGAGCCTGGATGATTGCTCTGTGCTATCTTGGTCACTCACATATAGGATGTTGGAAAGTGTGTATATAGGACATCCAATAATTATTTAAGTTCTTTCTTTCCACTAATGATTCTGAGTGGATTGTGGTGTGTGAATCTACCGCACTGACACTTCTGGACCGGAAGTCAGCTTTACTGCATGCCACATGGGGGCAGATGGACCCTGATGAGCAAGCTGTTCTTATCCTGTGTACCTTGATTACATTCAGCTTCAGCCTCGATGAGCAAAATTTATTTTTCCTCGCAGGACTCTCATGAGATCTTCTAAAAAACAATACACTCTCGACAGAACAGTGTGCCGTTCTTCTAAAAGTGGGGATGAACCACATTTTACCCTTTAAAGGTCAGGGGATATTATTATGCAGCAAATTTAGCCTATGATTTATCTAAAATGAAGACAATATCACACGTAACACTTTCAAGGTCTGGGTTACATTTTTTAAAATCCCAAAAGGATGTTGAAACTGAGAATGAATTTTCAATAATACTAATAGTAGCTCCTACCCCTAAGCTTACTGTGTGTAAGAGATTGTGCTTAACAGCATCTCTTCCTCACAACGAGCCCAAAAGAAGGTATTACCCTTTAAATTTAGAGATAAAAACAAATTTTAATCCTCATCTTCATAAATTTCCTGACTTCATTTTCACCCTGGTCACCTCTCCCAGGCATGCCACTTGTCAGCTTTCTTTCCCAGTGTCTGATGTTCATTCAGATTTAGGTCAAATTTGGTTCTTTGCTGAGTCCTAAATACAGGTTTCCCTGAAAATGTTTTCTGTAGCTCTTCATTTATATGCTGGATAATCTCTTCATGATGTCCTCTGGTGCTCACTCTCACAGCTCCATTCCCAACTGCTCCTTGGTCTTCTCATTCTTGCCCTTCTCCCTCTGTTTCAGTGAAAAATAGACACCTGCACTCTGTGTGCTGCCCGTATCACAAAAACGTCTGGCACAGAGTCCACACTATCACTAAGAAATGAACTTTCCCTCTGTTTTGGTTCATGGCACCAACACTCTCCCAGTCAAACTGAGTCATTTCGACAGCTTTGGCCCTCTTCTCCCATACAGTCATCATTCTTTGTCCTATCTCTGCCAGGAATACTTGTGACTTTCTTTCCATTAGTTGAGACTTAAATAACAACACCTGTTTTTATGTAGTTCTTCAAAGTGTACAATGCTCACACAGATTTCATTTCTTATAATTTCCATGTAACCCCAACTGCATAAAAGCAGACTTCGGAAAATTATGATTCATGCTATAGTTTAGAAGGCAACTCAGGGCAGGATAGTAGCTTTTCTGCCTCCTGCTTTCCTGGTTTAATATTCTAACAACCACCATCACCTAGGTTTCCAAGTCATGCTTGGAGTGCAGCTGTCTCAGACACAGGCTCCTTACCTTGCTCCAGTATGGTTTATGTAATTGTTAATAGTCACTGTCAAGTAATCACTGTTGAATGATATCTTTTAAAACAGATCTGATCACATCACTCTCAGCTCAGAAGCTTTCAGTAGCTCCCTATAACAACAACAACAACAAAAGTTCCAATCACTTAGGTTGGTACACTCATTTCCAGCCTGACTTGGGAAGACTACTGCTCCAGCTGTACGGAGCTGTTCTCAGATTTTCCCAAGTACTTGATGCCTTGGCTCAGGCATCAGATGTGTGCACGGTCTGTCAGTATACTATTATGTCCTTTCTTCTATTATTCAACTCCAATGCATGGATATATCAATATCAGGGACTGGCTACATGTGGGGGTAAATCTAGTGAATAAGACAGAATCTATCAACTTGTAAAGAGCTTAGAATCTACTGGGGTCTTGACATTTCTGGACAAATGTCACATTTTCCACTAAATAATCCTTTTCTGATAACCCTGGCAGGCAAGTGACCACTTCCTCCTCTCGGTAGCCTCAGTGCAGTGAGGAAACCCCCATTACAGGATTTACCACAATCTGATAGAATTAGGGTAATGCACAGCTCTCATCTCTTATGATAGGTTATAAGCTCCATTTTTTGATAGGGACTCTGTATAGCTCAATATCTAGCCCAATTATCACAGAGACAGCATTTTTCATATTTTAAGACCTCAGCCAGTCATACTAAAACACATTTCTCTTAGCATTTTCATATGACAGTGGAAAAGAGACATGCCCCATTGACACAGATAGTAAAGGGCACACCATACATACACACTCACCAAACAGCTGAGTGAGAAGGTATTATCTGGGCTGGTCAGCTGACACATACACGGCTGCTTGAGTGTGGCTTCTTTCACTGGTGTAAGAGAATTGAGATTCGCCTCTGTTTTTCATATTAATAGTTCATTCCTTCTTACTGCTGGGCAATGTTTCACTGTACTAATGTGGCACTATTTGTTTATTGAATTCCTGGTTGCAAAGTGTCTGAGCTTTTTCCTATTCTGGCAATTATGAGCAAAGGCATTATAAATAATTTTTGTGCATTATAGTTTTTCATTTTACTTAAATAGAAGCAAAACTGCAAGGTCATATGGTAAGCGAATGCTGATAAGAAGTTACTGAAGCATTTTCCATAGCAGCTGTATCATTTCTGCACTTTCACAGCAGGAGATGAAAGGCTCGGTTGCCTTATATCCCTGGCAACAATCACCATTGTCAGAATTTTTTTCTTTGCCCTCTCTAAGCAGGGAATGTTAGAAAAGAATTTTAAAGCTTCATCTTTATAGAACCATATTTCCACTTCCATTTTAAGCCCACATGCAGTCCTTCCCCCTCTCTCTTCACTTGGTTCTTGGTATTGTCTCTCCCATGAGATTTTAGCTTCTTTTGTGGAGAAGCAACAAGTCTTAGTCATTTTCATATTAATGATGCTCTGAAACCCTAACCCAAGTTCTGGGATTTGCAATAGGCAAATAATAGCAATACTTCGATGCATGACACTACATGAACAGATTAGATCAATATGTTTGATAACACAGTTAATCCAGCTACAGCCTGGCCTACTGCTACCTTATTTTATCAATTTGGAAGTAACAGAGAAAGCTTTATTAACCAATTCACGTTCTTCCTTTTTCATTGATTTTGCCATTTGTTTTTGTACATATTTGTTTAAATGCATTTTTTTCCAAAATTGGACAATATGATTGGGATGGTGAAATATTTGTGTAATAGATCTCTTGTGCCTATCCAAAAGATAAGATTTTTCTTACTAGTACTTCAATAAGAGATTAAAGATTATTTATTCATTTGTTTTATTAATTCAAATCACTCAATTTTAACGTGCCTTTTAGGTGAGAAAGAAAATTTGGAATTACAGGGGTACTTGCCCCACAAACATTTTATCAAGTGATTTAGAACCAAAAAATGCAGTGTAGGTTACGTTGCTCATAACGACTTAATGAATATTCAACAGCAAAAGAATCTCAGATGATTCTATCATCAATCTCAGATGATGTATCTGTTTGTCTCCCATCCACTCAGGAGTCCTGGCTGCAGCATCTGGTTGGACACCGCTGTATTTGATAAGCTCACTGCTTCATGGAGCACCAGTGCATACATCCTTGCAATCAAGAATCTCAAAACAGAGACCAGCGTGGTGGGTCACGCCTGTAATCCCAGCACTCGGGAGGCTGAGGCAGGAGGATTGGTGCGAGTTTGAGACCAGCCTGGGTTACAAAAGTGAGCTCAAGGCCAGCCTGAACTGCATCGTGAGACCCTGTCTCAAAAAGACAAAAAAAAAAAAAAGAATCTCAAGACAAAAATGAAAAGGAAACACTATGAAGAAACTGTCTATCTATCTATCTATCTATCTATTATTATTATTATTATTATTACTATTATTCAATCTACCTGGAAGTGGGGCTGGCACAGCATGTGGTGCTGGGGATGGAACTGTGGTCCCTGTGGTTGCCTAAGCTTGCCTAAGCAGGTGCTTTAGACCACTGAGCCATCTCACTGGCCCCAGAAACTGCCTTTCTAAAGTGAGTTTTTATTTTTCTGTAATGTATTACATAAATCTGTAATACTTACAGATATCCAAATATGGAATTTATCCTGGCAGAAAATATGACCCTCACTAACAGTGCTGCTCAGCCAGGTGCCAAGTTAATCTCATTAACTTGTACAGTACAGGATGAGATATGCTCTGAAGAGATGTACTCTCTTTGAAAAATGTAGCTTATACAATGTCAGTCTTGGAACTTGTTATAGATACACCTGAAAATTTGGTTTTTGAATAAAAATAAACTAAAAATTTATAGTTGTATATAGAAGAAAATTGTTTGAGTCTGTAGAAATGTGTAGAAGAAAACCTTTTAAACATAACCCCTGAGCAGGATGGATATGAATTCATGTGGACAAAGGTTCTAAGTCCAAATGGTAGGGACTTCTTGATTGTGTTAACACTGGTTAATTTCTGGAATCGCTTTGTATTAAATATGAACATTATATCAAATATGACCAGAGGTAAAACCCATTCCCAGAATTCCCTTCTCTCAATGGCTCTTCATTACTGTTGGTTACCGGGGAAATTTGGATGAGAGAGTGCTACTTGCTGGCCTCCAGTTCATCTTGTCAATGCCTGGCAGGGGCCAGGCTGCTGCATCTTTGCTTCCACCAGATCTCTTCCTTTGGTCACTGGGCCAGGTGCATGAACCGTTGTGCAATGAGGAGTGCCAGATGCTACAGATTTCCAAGTCACTGAGTTGGAGGAGGCATGAGTCAAGCACAGGTTCTGGTTTGTCTTTCTAGGTTCCCGTATGTTCTTGTTTGGCTTCACTTTCAACTCAGTTTTGCTTTTCATCTAGCTCCATTAACCTACAATGATATCAGGTCCAATACTTGATGTAAAGCAACTGCAGAGCTTAGAAAAAGTGCATAAAGTCTGAAACTTATTTTTTTTTTTTTATTTTGACTTTTTGAGACAGGGTCTCACTGTGCAGTTCAGGCTGGCCTTGAGCTCACTTTTGTAGCCCAGGCTGGTCTCGAACTCACAGCGATCCTCCTGCCTCAGCCTCCGGAGTGCTGGGACAGGCGTGTGCCACCACGCCCGGCAAAGTCTGAAACTTATAATGAATCCATTATCTTGCATTGCCATAGTGACTCTGCCTTCCTAACTGAGAATGGCTTCTTTCTATTAAATCTTTCCTATTCAGAATATGTACTTGATTACAAATATTCTTCTGTGTGTGCCTTTTTGTTAGAAGAATTTATGGCAATGGGAAATGATATGGTATTAATTTAGTGAGCCTAAGTACATCATTCTATTTTTCATTGTTTGTGAGATAAGAGCTTGGAATGTACTCTTCTGCCCAATTATCCTCAAAAGTAATGGGCTGGATAATGGGAAATATGGTGCATGACCAGAGAACAGAAAAAAAAAAAAAAAAAAGATAAAAGGACTGGGGAAATAGTTTGGTGTTCTAAGCACCTGCCTGGCAAGCCCAAAGACTGGGTTTGATCCTTACTACTGCAAGTTGTGCTAGCCCAGAACTAAGTGTAGTGGTGCATGCCTGTAATCCCAGTGCTGGAGAGGCTGAGACAGGAGGATCATTATGAGGCTGAGCTGCGTAGTAAGACCTTATACCAAATACATACATACATACATACATACATACAAACAAACAAAATATGCTGGGCGTGGTGGCTCACGCCTGTAATCCCAGCACTCGGGAGGCTGAGGCAGGAGGATTGGTGCCAGTTCGAGACCAGCCTGGGCTACAAAAGTGAACTCAAGGCCAGCCTCAACTGCATAGCAAGACCCTGTCTCAAAAAGACAAAAAATAAATAAATAAATAAATAAATAAATAAAAAATAAAACAAAACAATGTGCCAGCCCTGCCCCCAGGGAATGAGACTGGGAGTGGTGGTGCATACATGTAATCCCAGCACTTGGGAGGCTGAAAACAGGATCACTGTGAGTCCCATCTGTGTAGTGAGACCCTGTGGATTCTGTACTAAGTATATATATTATATATATATTATATATAATATATATAATATATATATATGCATATATATACATATATATATATAATATATATAAATAATAAAGAAAAACACAAAGAAACACAAAATAAAACAAAAAAAGAATATCTACCAATCTAATTTGAACCTTGGTACAATAACTACAATTATAAATTACCTGAGTTCACTGGCTCTTTCTTCAAAATGTGTGTTAATGCTACTTGGAAAGTTATCTACTTGGGATGAAATATAAAAATTAAAAACTTGAAAATAGTTTCAATTAATTAATATCACAATATATACACACTCAGTCTAACTTCTTACTACTTTACTTAATTCCTTAAGATTTGATGTTCTTCAAGGAAAAAATGTTTCTTACATATTTATCCCCCAGCTGGGCACACAGATAAGTCCTTACTGATTATTAACTGAACAAAGGACAAATTTCAGCTTCCTGTTTTTCACACACAAAAAAAAGAGCAGCACTGTATGAGCAGAAAACCACAACCAATTGCATTCTCTTGTGCTTTTCTCACTCATATAGAAACTTGGGCAAAGAAACCACAGCCGTATCCTTTTCACCAGTTGAAATCTCATGAACTGCTGGCAAGCATAAAAGAGCTACACTGATATCACAGAGATGCTTCTGACAGCTTACTCACTGCACTCAGGTACTTCAAAACCTTTGCGATGTTCTTACATCCACATTCCCAAGGGAAAGCAGTTGTAATAAAAGTTATATCTTAGCCACTTATTCAGGTTAATTTAGTTGAAAAAACAGTATGAACTGCTTTAACTCAATTCTCTTCTCAATGCAAATGATTTTTAAAGACCCAGAGAAACTGACATTTTAAAACTCACCATTCGATTCAGACTTGCAAATTTCTAACTGATCAAAGATGTGTTACCCTCTACCCTTAAATCATGACAGTATACCAGTTTTTCCCTTTTGTATTCAAAATGGCCCAAGAAGTGCACATTTCTAGCTATGAAATGCAGAACTTCCTTTTTTTTCCATTCTTATGTATAATCTCATTCACAATGTACAACAACACATGTTTTCAATTTGTAATCTGAGCCCTGATAATGTGTTTTATCAATGCAGGGGCTTTCCAGCCTTGCTCTCCTGGCTGTCCAGGAAGGACAAAGAAAAGATTACGGCAGAAGTCCAGGGCTTCCAATGGCTGCAGCTTTAATGTGAGTCACAGATGCGTGTACTCATTCTCCCGGAAGGCAGAGCTATGGAATTCTGTAGCTTTCTTATGTATCCACACTGCCTGGTACATGAACTCGTGAAGAAGCTTTTGTTTAATAAATTTATTTGTAAGGGGCCTGGTGGGTTGGCTCAGTGGTCTAAAGCGCCTGCTTAGGAAAGCTTGGGCGGCTTCAGGGACCGCAGTTCGATCCCCGGCACCACATGCTGTGCCAGCCCTGCCCTGGGGGCGGGCTGAGCCGGCCATAAAAATGAGTGCATAAACAAACAAAGGTTCTGAAACAAGAAAAAAAAAAATAAATTAAAAAAAAAATTTATTAAAAAAAAAAATTATTTGTAAGTGTAGTTTATATGTTTAGAGATGACTGGACAGGGGAGATAAAAAGGGTCAGGGCATAATCAAAGCATGATGCATATATGTTGATGATGTCACAGTGAAACCCACTAATTTGTACAATTAATATATGATGTTACAACAACAAAAATTTTATCAAACAAGTAAAACACCCAAGTAATAGCCTGAATACTAAAAGAAATGACAAAATAAAGAAAAGGGACCTTAATTTACAAAACAGGACCAAGACTAAAGAGGAGCAGAAAGACAAGACAATGAAAAACGGAACAGGCCTGGAACTAAACCTGACCCTAAGGATTTCTAGAAAGAGCCTGAGGTTCCTCGGCACAATAAGCCTTCGTTGGTGGTGACATTTGTGCACCACTTTCATGATTTCCGCCTTCAGGTACTTCTTATCTAAACTATTTGGTTTTGCTTCATATTTTTCATTAAATTGACTTAACTTAGCCCTAAAAAATAACATTTGTAAAATTACAAGTTTAATGTGCCAGCTACACATTTTTCAGAGCACATATTATTTAAAGTGTCCTTTAAAATTTATTCTGAGTATACTGCTACAGTAAAAGAAATTCATAGTTAGCAAAACAATAAAGAAATCTGTGTGCTGCCTAAGCACCCCCATCACTACTGGAAATCTGCCAACCTTTTAGAAGTTCTGCCCTCTACTGTGCTGCCTATAGGAACAAACGGTTTAAATTCGGAATACCTACAATGTGGCAAAGGCTTTCCGGAATGATTAGCAGGGTCTGAAGATGACCTCTTTTGATTTTTACTTTTACTAGAAAAAAATTTTTTTTCAATCAATTGCTTTGTGAGGAACTAGGGAGAAAACACTATGACAGAAATCATTACTTTTTAAAATGATTGATGAATTTTTATCTTTGAAATGGACAGAGACGTCCCATAAAGTCCTCTTAATTCATTAGATCTGTAGTTTTAAGACAGCATGTAGTTTTAAGACACAAATGTGCACGGATGACCTTTTTCCAGTCTTAAAGTTTCAACCAGAGCAACTGCTTAACTTTCATAAGTAAATGAATGACTATGATTAAAACATCAATTGCGGAAACACCAGTTCTAAAAATAGCTTCTGAGTCCAAAGTCCACAGAGACAGCTAAACGCAGACACAGGCTTGGTTTTCCTATGCATGTGTGTATGTGTATGCACATGCCCAAGACTATATGAAATGTACTTTGTTTTACTTTTTGAGAAACAAAGAAATTTTATTTGCCAAACATACATGTCATCTGGATATTCTGACAAAAAGTTATATGTGCTGATTTTATTGCCTGCTTATTAACTTTTAACTTAAAACGTCTGCCCTTAAACTCACCCTGTTGGCTTAAAAAACATGACTGATCTAAAAGCTTTATTTGCATTTGTTTTAAAATAACACAAAATGAAATCCATGAAAGCAATCCATAAAATTCTACCTGGGTCTCATGTTTAGACCCAGTGTTAAAACTTATTTTAAATCATCCATATTCAACAGAATCCTGCTGTGTGATACAGTGAGACAAGTGGACTTAGTATTTGGGTGACTCTCAGTCTACACCTACCTCAGTGGGCAACAGTCTGTGATATCCTGGGCAAATTATCTAATCTGTTTCTTCATCTCTAAAACAGGGGTAGCAGTTCATGCCCCAGAGATTTGTTTAAATGAGAAAGATGGTTAGCAGAATGATACTGGCCGAGAAGACAGAAGAATCAATTTTGAGAATTACACAGAAACACAGTTGATCTCCCATCTATTTTTGGAAAAAAGATGTGTACAAATAAATATGTTTCATGTCTTGTGCCCCAGAGACAAGATGGCAGTGTGCCCTGGTTGTCCCCTCCTTCCCTTGTTTTACATCGCCATGTTCTCAAGTGCCTTTCGCTACAATCAATGTTCCTCACCCCTTCTCTCAATCATCTTGCTGTAACTCTGTCTTCTGGGCCATAAGGAGCAGTCCCTACCAGGAGGGGTACATGCTTAGAGGCAGAGGCACCTGCCAGGCATTCCAGGGGAGTGAATAAGCACTTGAACTTTGAGGGTCCTGGCCCTGGAGAGGAAGACCACAGAGAAGTGATGGGCACCTCTTGAGGAGAAAAATACAGAAAAAGGGTGTGGGCTCATGGAAGGGCAGTGAGGGAAAGAGCCACGTATCTTCAAGGGCACAGCAATGGATACACAGTCCACTGATGAGGATTCAAAGTTATACCCTAGGGCTGGAAGCCCATCCTGAGAGGCCAATTTTATCTAAACCAGTGGCTCCCTTAAAATACATTAGAGAATCACAAACAATTTATGAGCAGTGATAAAGTACCAATGACAACAAATTATTTAAGAGGATAATTTAGTTTTCTCTCATATAAGCTATGCCCATCATGATAAAAAATTATTTCTGTAGTAATATCATTCTCATTCATCTTATTTGGAGTTGCCTCTTTGAATTGGGAAGAGTAGGAAGGTTTCTTTTTTTTTTTTTTTTTTTTTTTTTTTTTTTTTTTTTTTTTTTTTTTTTTTTTTGTTTGTTTGTTTGTTTTTTAGCTCTAGAGTACTCATAAAAAAGAAATTTCCCCTGGAGCACAGTGAGACAGACTGGGTGTGGTTGCACATGCTTATAATCCCAGCACTTGGGAGGCTGAAAACAGGAGGATCACTACAAGTCTGATCTGTTGTAGTGAAACCTTATAGACCCTGTACTAAATACATTTTAAAAAAGAAGAAGAAAACAAAACCCTTAATTACTGGGCCAACAGGACATAAGCAAGAGGGACAGGAGTGCTTAACTGGCACAGAAGAGAGAACCTCTTAATAGGTGACTAAGGAAATTTCCTGAGATCTCCACAAGGAAAACAGTCCATTAAAACTTTGCAGATTAATAGTTCTTAATAATTTTATTCCAGTAGTTTGGAAATTATTTAAGAATTCGGACTGTTTTACTCAACTGTGAATCCCTAGTACATGGCACAGGGTTTAATATATGCGTCAAGTACTCAATACAGATTTACTAAGTAAATATGCCTTCCTTACTTCAAGGCCTTCCATCTGCCCCACTGAACGTTTAATGCCTCATCGCCTACATGAATTCCCATTGCTAGCTGGAGAAACACTCTCTTTAATGTGAACAACAGAAGGAACAGGTGCATCCTCTGTCCAAGTCATTTCCATTTACTAACTTTTACCTACTCTTTGAGACTCACATCTCTACTCAGAAGCCACCGGCCCCTGAAGGATCATCATCAAAAAGCCCATCATTAGAGTCTAAAATGTTCAGGGCCAGGGAGATAGCTCCGTGGCATAAGTGCCTGCCTGGCAAGTGCAAGGTCAACAGTTTGAACCCTGATCCTGCAAAAAAAACAAACAAAACAAAAAAAATAAAAAATAAAATAAAATGTCTAACTACCATGGAAACCAGAGCTAAGGTTTTTAATAAACTGTAGAAGTTTCAGTGTAACTAAAATTATGTTGCTTAATAATCACCAAAAGAAAACGACTTTCTCTCCTAACCTAAGAATTTTACCATCCATTGTCTTTTGCATGTTATCAGTGTGTTTCAGGGGACATGATGCCTGACAGTCTACTGCTTGTCAATCTGCAAAGAAACACTACTCTCTAAAGAAAGCCGAGTCTCTGTGGCCCCGTGTCCTCTGTTAGCTTCAATCGATCCTATTCTCAGTGCGGGCTTTTTAGAGTGAGGCTGCCGAAGCACCGACACTTTCAGATTAATAATTAGCTGGGAGGATGTTTTTAGAAGTAAAGTAGGAGGCGCACTGAGGGGGTGGCATGCAGTGAAGGGTGCATGAGGAAGGAAAATTGAGAGAGAATGGGAGAGTTCAGAGAAATAACAATTTTCCCCGCTCAAGAGGTTGGCCTGGCTTTCACATCTTGTTTCTCCAAGGGGCATTTGTCTTTATTTGCAACACTAATAGATCAACCCTGACACTCGAGGCTTGTAAACAGAGCAGCTCTTCATAGTCGAGTGGAGACACTGCACAGTGATGTGACTAACTTGAGAGGAGGGCTGCACACAGGGCCGTTGTCACCACGCAGGAGCACTTCCAGCTGATGAGGTCAATTTGATGTGTGTTTATGAACTTGCATATAATTTACCTATTTTGTTGACAAAAACTTTTCCAAATCACTGTGGTTAACAAGCATCAACCATATTCACTATATTGAATCTCGATTTTGTAGGAACCCATCAATTTCATGAGCTCATTCACTTAACCCAGCCTTTACAAGCTCAGTACCTATGGGTGCTAAGCAGGTAACACAATTAAGTGAAGACATTTAGTACATCCGACCTCCACGAAGCCTCAAGGTCAGAGGCACTAAGAGGTGGAGAGACTGCAGCAGAGGTACTAGAGGTAGCTCAGATTCCCCTTCAGTTCCACCCTTGAAAATATAGGGTAGAATTTCAATTTTTTTTTGTAATAAATCTCCAGATTTTTAAGTAGTGCATTAATTAAACACAAATACCTGCAAGGTCAAGGATTCTTTCTTTTCTTATAGGCCTCAGACCTGCTTCTGTTTATTCTCTGAGCTGGTACTTATTATCCTCAAAGCCTAGATTTTCAGGTTGTGAGAAGAATACCAGGTCTCCCAGATGCACAGAAAACCTTTCTCCTGTTCTGAGAGTATTGCTATATGGACAAGAAATCCCCTACCCTTTCCTCATAAAAGGGGGTTGCAAATGCATGTCCATCCCTTGAACCAGCCCTTAGCCCCTGACCTTGATGCTGACTGTTTTCAGAACATGTTTGACATGAAAACAGGAACAACCCCTCACCCCTATTTGTCATAAGCAATTTTTGCTCAGTCAAACATGCAGGGAAAATCTATTTGCACTTACTAACCTTAGCTCTGATTAAAATTCTTATTAGCAATTAAAATTCTAGTTGCTTCACTTTGACCTGCATTTTTTTTCAAGGAGAAATGGATTATAGGAGAACTCAAGGAAAGTCATGCTTAAAGAACAACTAAAAATAAAAATAAATCCATGCTATTGGTAATATAGTTTCATACACAGGTGCCACGACCTGTAAAAATAATGGAGTGCTAAGCCATGTTTGGAAGGTATTGAGAAATTTATTGTGAATAAAAGAACGAGCATGTCAAAATGATGTAGTTGAGGGCCAAGAAGACAGTTCAGGAATAAGCACATGCTTAGGCAAGTGCAGGGACCAGGGTTCAATCCCCAGTACTGCCTGGTTCTGCATGTTGTGCCAGCCCAGCACCCAGGTGCATGGAGCCAATGACTGAGTCTGGGCATGCTAGCACACACCTGTAATCCTAGTGCTGGAAGGCTTCAAAACAGGAGGATCACTGCAATTCTAGGCTGCATAGTGAAACCCTGTACGAAATACATTTAAAAAATGATATAATGGCAAAGGCATTGGCCACACCTGCGCAAAGTAGAACTCATAAAAATCTAAATGTCTTCTATCTTTTTGATCAGTTAGAAAACTATAGTATGAGAAAGCATATCTCAGAGTAAAACATAAAATCACAAAATAAAACAAAATCCATATTTTATTTAGTACCTCTCTCCTACAAAGTCATAACTTAGAGTAAAATCCTGCAGGTAATGCAAAATTCGAAACCCTGGTAATACCTAACACATTGCATTTGTGAAGACGGACACACAGACACAGGCTATAACATTTTAGGAAAGTTGTTAGTAAGAATTGAAACGAAAAAGATTCTCTGATTACTGAGAAACTATAACAAGCACTTCACTCCCTCAAGCATTGTATTTAACAGAAATTGTACATTGCAACGAGTTTCTCATTAACACAACATGGTGAAATTTTTGATTATTTAGAAATCAATATTCCAAGCCGGGCGTGGTGGCTCACGCCTGTAATCCCAGCACTCGGGAGGCTGAGGCAGGAGGATTGGTGCGAGTTCGAGACCAGCCTGGGCTACAAAAGTGAGTTGAGGACCAGCCTGAACTGCATAGCGAGACCCTGTCTCAAAAAGACAAAAAAAAAAAAAAAAAGATCAGAAAAAAGAAATCAATATTCCTGAAAAGCAATCAAGAATCTATCAACATAAAACATTTGATTATTCTCCATAATTGAGCACTCCTACTTTAATGTGCTACTTGCAATTTGTTATTAAAAAAGGATTTTTTGGCAACTCTTTTTTTCCCCTCCAGAAAACTGCTACATGCAAATGTGATGTTTGTAAGGAGCCTGGGAAAGCTCTGTCCAATGGTCTACTGCTGAGCAACCAACAATACTGACATCCCAGGAACTGCTGTAACTCGGTAGGGTTTTAGGGTCCAGACCCCAGGTTTTTGTTTTCAGGCTGTCCTTGCTTCAAAAGTATCTCAGACTGTGAATCTTGGCCAAACCACTCTTCCAGTTGTGGCTTGGTTATCCATTCTGCTTAGGATCTGAAAATCAAAATGTTTATGTAGCCGGGCATGGTGGCGCATGCCTGTAATCACAGCACTTGGGAGGCTGAGGCAGGAGGATTGGTGTGAGTTCGAGACCAGCCTGGGCTACAAAAGTGAGCTCAAGGCCAGCCTCAACTGCATAGTGAGACCCTGTCTCAAAAAGCCAAAAAAAAAAAAAAAAGTTTATGTAGAATGGGGTAGGTGTGTCCACAAAACAGGACTGCTTCAGCTCTTCCCAACAGATTTCCTGCCACATCAGGCCCTGGGGACAGGGATGCAGATCACTGTATGTCATTTAGAAAGGCTCCCTACTTGGATGGTCAATTTTGGAGCAAGGCGTACTTAGCTAATCTAATTCTCTTCCCTCGCCCACTAAGAAGACTCTGATGTTCTTTTGAGGTCCTGTTCCTCCTCTGTTTATTGAAAAATCTGTGAGAAACTCTTAATAGGATCTCTTGATATTAGCCCCTGTTATAACAGGGGCTAAGGACACAATATTAACTTCTCATGGACTCATCTGTAATCATTTTATTACCTAGTAAATGCAGGCATGGACTAAACAATCGTGTCCAAATCTGGCTATCAGTATTCTTTGGGGACCCTAAATAAATCTGCCTTTGGATTCAGATTTGGATTGAAGAGGTCATTGTATTTAACCTTGAGGCCAAGGGTCAGTTATTACTGTCTGGTAATAGTAATTTGGACCCTAAATTATGCTGCTAGCTTCAAAATAGAGCCAACAATCTAATTATAGGCATGAAAAATTAGAAAGCTATTACTGAGCTGCCAACTCCAATGTGTCCAGTTAAGAAGCTGTGAACAAATTTTCTCAATGGCAAGAGCATAAGTATTTCTTCATGGAATTTCCTAAATGTCTTTTTAATTCAGATGCATTCTTTACATGTTTTTATTTTCCAGACTTGATTCTTATCCAGAAAAATTAGATTATCACTAAACACCCTGATGCTGAAAAGCAAGATGAGAGAGGAATTTCAACATCTTTATTTTTTAAAAATCAAAATTTCCGTATTTGCATTCTAAATCAGCTAATTCAAGGCCATGAGCTTATCTTACTTGGCAATGCTTTCCTGATTAAAGCTATAGCTTTATTCAAAGGTATCATTTATTTATTTATTTATTTATTTATTTATTTATTTATTTAATTTATTATGGCTGGCTCAGCCTGCTCTGGGGGTGGGGCTGGCACAGCATGTGGTACCAGGGATTGGACCACGATCCCTGCAGCCGCCTAACCTTTCCTAAGCAGGCACTTTAGACTGTTTAGCAATCCCACCGGCCCCGAAGTCATTGATTTTTTTTTTTTTTTTTGTTAGTCCAGCATTCAAACTCGGAGCTATCTCTCCAGCCCCTTCCTTTATTTGAAGGTATATAAAGGTATAGTATTATTCAAAAGGTACCAATGTCACAATACAGTTTCTTTCCAGAGGAAAGACAGTGAGAGCTGGAAGACAGTGAAGAAAGCTCTCAGAAACACAAAGACTTTCTTCTTTGACTTGTTTTCTCAAAAGAACTAATGGACCATCTACAGGAACAGACAAAGGTGTTAATTTCTACAAGTCTACACTCACAGAATTAGAGGATGGGGAAGTCAGACAACAACTGAAAGAAAAAAAAATATGGTGCTCCCTGTCATATTTTTCTGGGTATGTGGCTACCTGGTGACCTGACTCACCCACGAAGCAACTGCATTTCTGTTCTGGGAAATGCAATGCCCATGCTACAGTGTGGTATATTCGGTAACATCAATAATTCAATCACCAAACTTAACCTACTTGATGAATCAAGCCCAAACCACTAAATGAGTGTAGTACAAAAGAAACAGAAAGGTGTCAGGAAATGGCAGATGCAGGATGTTGTGATAGCTCTGCTAGAGTTTCTTAAAGTAGCAGGATTAGAATATCTTAGATACTAACCACTTTAAAAAAAATAAGTTTACAGATACATTGAATAAAACAGCAGTTAGGAGGGAGAAGACATGGAATATATGTCAAAGGGCATAAAGTAGCAGATGTGTGGATGTGGGAATCTAAGGCCCTATGTACAACACAGGTACCACAGCTAACAGTAGCGTATTACATTTAAAATTTTTGCTGAGTAGATTATAGCTCTTCTTGGCAGAGGGTGAGGATCAGAGGCTGAGAAATAGGTAACTGGGACTTGATCAACATGTTGATTGCTTACAGTAACTATAGAAGATACTTATATGCACATTTATTTAAATACAGAGAGAATAAACATTGTATGGTATATCTTCAGTATACACAATAAAATTTATTTAAATTAGCAAACTTTTCTTTTGAGACAGTGTTTTCTCTATCGTTCAGATTCTCTTCAAACTCAAGAGCCTCCTGCCTCAGCTTCCAAGTGCTAAGACTACAGGCATGCACTACTGTGACTTATTTTAAAGAAAACAGCAACTCAAGTAACACCTCAGTCTAAACAGAAATTTCACTGCAATTATCTCTCCCCCAATGTGACAGTCACTTCTTTTCTTTTCTAAGTGATTCCTCAGCAGAGCACTCATTCTCCCCCTCATTCTTTGCTGTCACCACCCCTTCCTCATGCCCCCTCATCCTAACTATCCTGCATAAACTTGTTCAAGCTCTACCTCCTTCTGGAAGCCTTGCACACAGCAGGTATTGGTCTCCCCTGACCATACTGCTGTGCACGTGGCAGATCTGAAGCCTTGTCCATGTCTGTAAGGCGATCCTGCTGCTTCTACTGCTGCACTAAGGCTTGTACATGAGATCTCTCAGATGTCTGCTAGCTTCCTGCAGACTGGGAGCTTCTCCCTGTGTCGCTGACAGCAGTAGTTTTTGAGCTTTTTGGGATACAGTGGCTGTAGTTGGCTACACAGGTCACGTCATGGTCCATGATGCACCTACATACAAGTGTGTGATGTAAGGTTACACAAACAACACTTACTCTTCTACACTGCCTTACTCTATCAGTTTCTCAAAAATAAAAACGTGGATTAGATTCCCTAGGGGTCAAGACTTGTGGCTTCAAACTACAGTTCAGAAGGGCACTTATTGCTATAAGCATTTCTCTTGCTTAAAAGTTACTTAAAATTATATGTGGTGTTTGGGTTCTCTTTAGCCCATGTTCTGAGTTCACTGTTGCCTTGGTTTTCACACTATTGTGCTTTTGTCTTTTGTGGTCACCTGGGACTATTAAGTGTTGATATATATACTCTTTTCCAGTTAGAAATAAAATTCCATGTATCCCGGTAACACATTTTTGTAAGACTCAACTCTCCATCACCTACTCTGTCTGACTTGTGGAATATGCAGAGAAAGTGATAGACATTTCTTGGCTGTAGTAATTGGGGCACAGAGACTTGTTACTATATTATCAAGGACTTTTCTTCCCTCTAAGCACACCATTGTAGATGAAGGCAAATGTAGTTTGTGGATATGTGAAGGATATAAATTTGAGTAACTGGAGCCATGAAGAGCTACAATATGAGTCAATTCACCTTGTATCTCCAGATGGAATGGCCACCAGAGGAGGGAGCAGACCTTCCAGACTACAGCTTAGAGTGCACCCCATCTGTCTGTAGCCTCATCTTTCCCCTTTTATGTATGTGCTCAGCTTCCAATCACCTTTTTTTCTGGGGCCTCTCCACGTTTTCATCCCTACATAAGGAAGCTTCTCCTCTTCAGGAGGGAGTCTCTGGCATCCTCAGCCCCATAGGAAATTCACCTTGTCCCCTTCACCTCCACAGCCAGGCTTCTATAGCATGGGGCTGTGGGACTGAACTAGCTGTCATGGTCAGGCTCCCCCTCTAGTTTTGTGGGCTGAGACTGAGTCTCATTTATTCTTCGATTACACATTCAAGGACCACCTTGAGTTCCAGAAGAATATACCATCAGTGGATGAATGAACAGGCGACCAAGTGGATGAATGAGAGCACACAGGGCAGAAGCAGCTGTCGCTGGCCAAGATCAAGTGGAAGCCCAGACTAAAGTCTCGTGTCCTGTCTGTCTGAGGTCAGTAGTTGCAGATTTTGTGATTCCACGGTCAATATTCTGGTCCTTCCCTGTAAGCTGCAGATTTTGTGACTAGAAATTCAAGCAATGAGGGCAAGGTGCAACTAAATATATTCTTTCAGTATATTTGAAGCACAAGCAAGAAAACGTTTCAGGAACAAATAATTAAGTGTATTAGGCCAGTCTTTTGAGGCAATTGAAACGCTAAAATTTCAAAATAGCTTGCTGGAATCTCCCCTCCTCTGCAGTGAGACTGATCTGATTCATACAACGCTGTCCTCCTCCACTCTGCAGCTGATGCCCTGGTGATATGGACCCAACCATTTCCACAACCGTCTAGTTAGTGATTATCTGGACCCTTCCCAAACCACACCGCAGCACGCTGTACATTTTTCTCCATCACTGCCTGGGCTCTGTTTCCAAAACACATTTCATATAACATTTAGACCTGTGACAGTAATCCCTACTTTTTTTTTTTTTTTTCTGTTTATGAATTATCAGTACAGTCCCTCTACTAGACACATACAGACTTGGCAAGTATATTCTTTACAGTTCTAGCTCCAAACAACATTCTCTAAGGCACACTGTGGTCATTTGGGGATAGCAATCGAGAAGATTTTCTTCTTTGTGCTGTGAGTCATGTATCTTTATTCCCACAATTGTTACTCAAGGCTGGCCAATGGTGAACACAATGGAAAAGAAAGAATAGTTTATAACTGGAAAATAAGCACGTTAGAGAGAAGTACACTCAAAGCATTATCAAAGTAAAATATGCACCAGTACCAACAAGAACAAACAAAAGCCCACGCAGGAGATGTGTAAATATTTCATGAAGCTCAGCCTTAATCAACTCTCTCTCCAAATCTTTCTCCTGTTGTAAACACTTCAGTTTCTTCCAGTCTCACCATGACCCAGATTTCTTGCAGAAATAAAGTGAAAACATGGACGGATGGATCTTTAACAAGAGCACTGTGAAAAATATTTAGGTGGAGCATATGGAAACACAGGTTTACCTGCAGGAAGGAGGGGTTGCTGTATGGGTGGATCTTCAAGGTTTAGCTTCTCTGTTCTCCTCCAAGACCTTGCTTTTTTTGTACGTCCTCTGCTGCTTTCTGGACATGCACAGCATCTTATCCTTGAACTACTTACATCCTAAGCAGAGGTTTCTCCAATACCCCTCCAGAAAGCCCTTGAAACCTGACCTGCATATGCCGCCTTCTTCCCACTCCCCATTTACGTTCCAGGGTTTATGAAGGTCCCTTTCGTCTCCCCTTTTGGCGCGGACTATTGTTGCGTCTGAAATTCTGTTTACACATTTTCCATCTCCCTAACAGCACAGAGATCTACCGTGGGTATTTGCCGCCGATCCTACTCAGCCCTTTTCTAAAATCTCCCAGTACTGAGTCTTTATCACGCCTCCTCTGCACCTTGACTGAATGTGGTTCCAAAGTTCACCTAGTCTAGGTACAGAACAGGTCTCTACACTGATTTCCCTTTATCGACCCAGGCCCGCCCTCCCTGTGCTCTCCTACCTGAACGAAAACTGTGCGCACATGTACCTGCATGCAAGTAAACGCATGTGTGTTATAAATGACTCGTGATTTAACCTTAAGGGGAACAAGCGGAGAAAAATGAGAAGAATGCCACACACCCGCGCCCCTCTCCGGACACTCGTGGAGTGCAGACCTGGCCCCCGAGCGGCAGGCGGCTTCCCCACTTACCTTCCGAGGCAGGGCTCCAGGAGGGATGACCTTGCAGAGGAATTCAGCACCTGCGAGCAGGAGGCCCCTCCCGCGGCGCAGGACGGGATGGGAGCGGAGCAACAGGCGGAGGCTCGCGGAGCGGGAGCCGAAGGGGACTAGGCGCCGCGGCGAGGCTCGGGTTCCCGCTAGGGCGAGGAGGGGCGGTACCTGCCTGCGGGATCCCGGCGGGGGCGGGTACCGGTCTCAGACCGGCGCGCCGGCTCCAGGCGCAGAGCCGACGACGCCCGCGGCCGGGAGCTGCGAGCTGCGAGCTGCGAGCTGCTCTCCTGGTCCCGAAGTCGGCTCGGGGCGGCGGAGCCCAAGGACTCTGAGCGAGCCCAGGGGGCGAGCCGAGCGGGTGGGGACCAGGGCGCCCTAGCAAGCTGCAGCCGCCGCCCGGCCGGCGCCGTGTGGAGCCGCGCCCCCAGCTCCCGCATGCCCGGGCGCGACCCTCGGCCCGCGCGGTCCGGGCGCCCGAGAGGGGCTGCAGCTCCACCGGGCCCGCTCCGCCCTCGGCTCCGCCCCTGTCGTCGGCCTAGGGGACGAGGCTGCCGGCCGGGCAGCTGCGGGGAGCCTAGGCGGCGAGGAGACCGCGCCGGGGAGTTGGGGGGGGGTGGGGGGGCTGAGGGGGGCGGAGGAAGAGGAGGCTGCGGCCCAGAGCTCCGCAGGAATTCCGACTCCCAGGCTGAATCCAGACTCCAGGCGGAGGTTTAGGTTTCCAGTCCAGCCACGTGCAACGAGGGGCAGAGAGCCGGGAGACCACGCACCCTGCTCTGGATCTGGAGCCGGGATTCCTGACCGCGTCCCTGTCCTTCCCCCACACGCCTCCTGTGTGAGTGGGCGTGGATGGCTCTGGAACTCGGCCCTCTCAGCCGCTCTAGCCCACTGAATGGATGTGTAGTACGGCTAGCAGCCTAGATGGTGCAAAATGACACGATGAAGAGAACTATATTAGCCAAGTATTTGTTGGGAGGGATTATGTAAAATGCCTTCTATGCAGCTAATTCTCGCAGCCACCCCCTAGAAGAAACTGAGGCTTAGATGGTTTCGACATTGTGCTTCAGGTGAAGGTAATAAGAGCCACAGCTAGGCTTCCAACCATTCCAAAATACATCCTTCTGACAGGCATGCTGGTGCATGTGTGTAATGTTCAGTACTGGGGAGGCTGAGGCAGGAGGATGCTAGCTGTTGATTGATATCGACTGGGTTAGGGATAAGTGTGCTGAGTCTCTGCTCTTGAGGAAAGAGCATTCCAAAGGTTGGTAGTGTAGCCTGATGGTGGAGGGCAGTGGCCTACCATTCCTAGCACAGAAAAAACATTTTTAATAATCCTTAAGTCCACAACCCAGAACGTTCATGGTAGGTCAATTTGCTCTACAGTTTCCTTTGTGGGGGTTGGAATTTTCTCCTCCACACCAGGCTGCTTTTAAAACAGCATCTTCAAACCGGGCCTAGTGGCACACATCCATAATCCTAGCCTTAGGAAGGCTGAGACAAGAGGTTGCTGTGAGTTTGAGGTCAGCCTTGGTACATAGTTCAAGGTCAGTCCCAATGACATGTCCAAAAAACAAAACCCAACCCAAACCAACCAACACAGTATCTTTATTCCAAGAGTGGTATTGGTGCAATATTTACAGTATCAGACAGTTTTATTCTAGGCCTTTGCCTCATTGAGAGAAATGAAAGTCAGGACTTAACACCTAACATTTGCACGTTTTTCAAAAACTTTGTTTATTTATGATATGGCCAGCTCAACCTGCCCTGGTGGGTGGGGCTGGCACAGCATGGAGTGTCAGGGATCGAACTGTGGTCCCTGTGCTTGCCTAAGCTTGCCTAAGCAGCAACTTAAGACTGCTGAGCTATCTTGCTGGCCCCAACATTTACAGTTTTCACATGAACAATTTTATCTGTCCTATAATGGCCCTGAAACGATAGATATGATTTCATGTTACAGGAGAAGAAGAGAAAGTAATGATTTTCATGAAGTTATTCAATTAGTATACACATAGCAGGAGTTAACTAGAGACAGATTCTAGGCTGAGAATAACTAACTGCCACAACTGATACAGACTACATGATTTGCTGTAGGAAACTATCAGGAACTATTGTGACACAAATTCACAAGGGTGGAAGTCTGAAAATAGATCTTTTAGGATTGAAATCAAAGTGCCTTGCCAGAGCTGTCCTTTAGAGTCCCAAGAGGCAAATCATTATCATTTTTCCTTGTCTCTTAGTAGCAGTATGTTTGTGCTGTATAGGAAACCCATTCTTGGTGGGATTTGGTTCATGCATGTCACAGCTGGATCCCTTTTACTTTTTCTCCCCTCTTTCTCCCATCCTCAGATTCTTTTTCATCTCCACAAAGTCAAACCCAGTCAATAAATACTGAACACCTTTTATGCCCAAGGAAATTTGATAGAAAGATTGACTAGCAAAAGTTGGTGACTTCACTGGGACATAGAATTTATAATAAATAAAAAAACTAAAGGATTTAGACAAAAGAAACCATAGAAGTGACATGAGATGGTATATGATTAATGATTCCCCTAGCCCAAGGAATGATTAGGTGAAAATTTTGTTTGGAATACATATATATATATATATATATATATATGGAGAGAGAGAGAGAAATCTAGAAAGGTAGGAAGGTGTACATGGTAAGGATCTTAAATGGAAAGCTAAGGAGGTCAGATTTAATCCACACTAAAAACTATGATGATGTCAGAACCTCAGTGCTGAGTAATTTACCAAGTGCCATTTGTATTTTTCAAATTTTCCCTGCTTTCTTCAACAAGCAGATAATGCATATGTCTCTACACACACACACACACACACACACACACACGCATGTGCACACACGCACACACACACATGCACACACACACTCAAACACATGAATGTCATACACTATGTGGGGAAGGAAATGCTGGCCTCTTGTAAAGAGGCTTTCTTGACTATTATCTTATGTAACTTACTGGTCCTCTCTTTATTTATCTGACATTCTTTATCAATGCACTGCCATAGTTTTTTTTTTTTTTTTTCTTAAACCTATGGCTACACCTTGATGCAGTACATATTTATTTGTTGTATGTCTACATTCTATGAGGTCAGGAACTTTGTCTCTTTTGTTTATTGCTGTATCTTTACTACCTAGAGCAATGTCCAACACTAAATAAGTACCCAGTAAATATTTGTTGAGTGAATCATTAGCTCCAATTTACAAATAAGGAAATTAAAATCTCAAAAGGCCAAATGACATTTACAGTTTTGTACAATTATTAATGGGCTTTACCAAGACTAAAACCTAATGTCTAGTTCAATCCTCTTCTATTCTATGTTTTTGTCTGAGTGAAAGTCATTATTTGCGTTTAAACAGAGGCAGAAATACACTTAAAATATATAAAATTTGAGCTAGAATCTCTCTTTATGTCCATCTTGCCTTAGAAATTCAATTTAGCTGGATTGGTGAGAAACACTGGCAGGATAGAGTAATTCAACAGGAGGACTGTCATTGGGTCCAAGTTATTTGGCACTGAAGTACAGCATTATACCATAAGCTTTTAATTGTTCTCAAGTTAATTCATTTTCTTTTTTTTTTTTTTTTTTTTTTTTTTTTTTTTTTTTTTTTTTTTTTTTTTTTTGTCTTTTTGAGACAGGGTCTCACTATGCAGTTGAGGCTGGCCTTGAGCTCACTTTTGCAGCCCAGGCTGGTCTCGAACTTGCACCAATCCTCCTGCCTCAGCTTCCCGAGTGCTGGGATTACAGGTGTTCGCCACCACACCCGGCGATTCATGTACATTTCTTGACACTCTCTGTCTTAATTACTTTTCTCTAATTGCTGGGACAAAATACCTGATACTCAAAGTTAAAGGAGGAAAAATTGATTTAGTTCACAATTGGTTGAAGTTTCAGTCTGTAATTGGCTGGCTCCAAGATAGTGGCCTGGCACAGGAGCATCGTAGAGGAGAAACAGTTTATGGTGGGCAGAAGGAAACATACAAGCAAGAGGGGACAAACAAGTGACCTTGTCAGCTTTTTTCTGCACCTTTTAATATTCTATCTAGGCTAACTGAACTGATTTAGTAATCACACCCTTAGTGCTAGCATCACACACTCTAGATTCAGCTACCTCTGAAAGAAGCCCCACCTATCTGCATGAGGCTTTGGAGGGACATCTAAACATAAGCCATAACACTATTGTAGGCTCTTCAGGCTCAGGGGCCATAACTTCTATTTCTTTCATATCCCTGCATTCTGCCAAGTACTGACTCATAAATAAAGTCACTGCTGCATAGTTACAAGGTGATCCTTATCTTTCCAAAAATATAGTATCTTTGCAAACAATACTGAAGAGAGGAAGAAAAGAATCCTAGTGGAAAAGGAAGTGTCTAGTATTTTTTCACAAAAGAAAAAATATTTGTCAGGACGCACTGTCTTACCCCCAGGTCATTAGCCAGAATTTGGTCACCAGTTCATAAAGAAGCTGTCAAAGTGAACATCTAGCATGCACTTGCTTTCATTTTTCTAGGCTAAACTTCTTCCTGCTCCAACCAAAACTGAACTTCTAGGTGCAAGGGAAAATGAAGATGGACCATGAATTCATCCTGACACAATATCTTTAAGGGGGCTCACCAGAGGAACACCGAAGGCTTATGGTGAGGTCTGTTTCAGGGCTACCTGAGTGCATTTGGATTTCCAGAAACCCAAGGCAAGCATCTAAGTCAGGTGTCTGTTTGTTTTTCTCCCTTTTTATTCCCTCACTTTTCTGTCATCCTGTTCTCCCTCTGGATGAGTCACTCTCACATTACTATAAAGCAACACCTGAAGTAATTAATTTATAAAGAGAAACGTTTCATTTAGCTAACAGTTTCGAGCTTCAAATATAAGCACGAGGGGCCCCACTGGTTGTGGCTTTGATGAGGCTGCCATGACACTGGCAAGAGCACATGCTGGACATAGTGGTCCTACTTTCTGTCAAGAAGGAGGCAGACAAAGGCATGGGGAGACTTGTAAGGCACAGTTCCAAAGTCTGTGCACTTCCCAAAGGACCCCAGTGGCCAAAACTACCTTTTTCTACCTTGCCACTCGAAGGATGAAGACTATGATTTGGGGGATACCCATCCAAACCACTAAACTCTCCCTCTTTGTCTTTCATTTTGATACTACATTGTCGAATTCCATTCTGGATTTATGCGATGCCTTATGTGGAATGTTTGGATTATCTTCACCTGGAATACTCTTATGGTAGCTCAAGTACATGGATAACAGGCACTCGAATCACCATGCGCCTCCTATCTTGTGACTTGTGAACTCACACTTCCAATTCCTGCATAGTAGTTGTAATAATGCAGTTGTACATTGTTCTGTAATGCAATAACTATATAAACTGTAAAATTTCCACACAAAATAATATTCCTTGGCAACAAAAAGAATAGAATACTGATGTGTGTACCAATTTTAAAAGAGACAGCTGTTGTGAATAGACATTTCTTTATAGAATTTATACAAATAGTTAATGGCACATAAAAAGCATTCAGCATTACCACCCATCAGGCATATGTAAATCTGAAGCATAAAACAAAGTATTGTCTCACACCTACTAGGATATCTGCAGTACCATCAAAAAATAACAATTGTTGGTGAAGAGAGAAATTGAAACACTCATAAGTTACTAATGGATGTAGAAAATGGCTCAGTTACTACTCTGGAGGTTATTTTGGTAGGCCTCTAGCAGGTTATATTTTAAGTTATGTGGCCCACCAATTTCACTCTACCTAGATATCCAAGCAAAATTAAAATAGTTCTCTATACAAAAAACTGGTATATGAATATTTATAGTACTATTGTTTATAATATTTAAAAAATTCAAGCCTAAATACCCATCAAATGATGAATTAATAGATAAACAAATGTCATATATCTATAAAAGAAAATTTTATTCATGTATGTAAACCCAAAATATTGGTATACACACAGCATGCGTAAAGTTTGAAATCATGTTAAAGGAACAAAACTAGTAACAAAAGACCATGCATTATAGAATTCCTCTGTCACAAAATAGCCAGAATATGCAGATCTATAAGGACCGAATGCAAATGACTGTTTGCCTAGGGGTACTGGGTTGGAGGGAACAGGGAACAGGGAATGACTATTGATGGGCATGGGATTTTGGGTTGTATGGTCTAGTTAATAAACTAAAATCATTGTGGTGCACATTTTCAAACAGTGAATTGTTTGGTCTTGGCATGTAAATTATGTCTTGATAAATCTATTTGTAAATATTATTTGAACAACTAATTTAGCCTGATGAACCCTTGTATGAATCTTTAACTCTCATTATACTAAGGCTGAGTTCATAGAGCTACTTTTTGATCTCTAAATCACTTTTATTTGATGGATGACATGTCAAACACATCAACCTATACAAATAAATTAATACTCTGGCTTTTATGTGCTGCTCTTATAAGATTTTCAAGTCCAAGCAATTTCCTCAGAGTTTGATTATACTTAGGTCAACTGGTTGACTTTAACAAAATTCAAAGTCTGTGTTAACCTCACTGTTATGGTTTGTATTTAGTTGTCCCCCCAAAGCCTCCTGCAGCCATGGGGTGTACTTCTAGACTTTGCGATTAATTCATGATCCGGTGCTGGGGTTATGGGTGTGAGTGCTACACCTGGCGTGGGGTAGATAGATTGAATGCAATATAAGGGAAATGGACGTGCTCTCTGTAGCCATTGTTGCTACTACTCCCATTTGCTCTTGCTCTTTGCCTCTATGACGAACAGCTGCTCTCTGCCATCTGCTACTTTGCCTTGGAGCTTGTCCAGTATGGACTGAAACTTTCATTAACTACGAGCTAAATAAACCTTTCCTTCTTTCATTTTGGGTGTTGGATATTTTGTCCGAGCATCAAGAGAAGAGTAGCTGAAACACTCACACAGATATTCAGCCCCTAAGAACCCTATCTAAAATAGCCCAGCTGCCCAGCCTGCTGGTTGCATGCTGTCTGCTCATCACAGGTCATTTTGGATGCAATATTACGTTTTCAATGAAGAACTATAAAGATTTCTGGTGGAAATCTGAAATATCACATTACAAAGAAAAGGAAACCAGGAATAAGAGTTAAGATCTAGCTCTAGATTTTGTTTTCTGTAATGGATGTGAAAATATTGCTGGAATAGCTAGTTTCTCCATATCCAACGCCATCATTAAATGAGTTATTAATAAGACTGAACTAATGAATGAATTCATGTCAGAAGTATTGATGAATATATTTCGTGTGTCTCAGATTGGTTAGATCCAGCTAGTTACCACAAAATTGCACAACTTGAAGAGCACTATTTAACTAATACTTAATTTAAATTGTACTTTGTAAAATCTAGTATGTGTCCTAAACATCTATAGTAAAATAAAATTTGGCACGATATTATTTCTCATGTTTTTTGCTTTTATAGAGGAAATTTTATGGTTAATTATTTACCTTAGCAGTTTCAGAAAGAGGAAAAGATTAGCTCAGTCCAACATGATTGGCAGTTGGCATAATCTAGTGAAGCAAGCATCTTGATTGCTAAGGATTCTGTTTAGATGCTTTTATTTTTTTTAATTTTATTTATTTGTTTGTTTGTTTCTGGATGCTTTTGCTATTTGGTTAGTCAACACTTCAGACATCATCCAGAATAAATGTGTCTTTCTCCTTCCTTTTCCCTTACTGCACCTACTTTGCTTCATTATGGAAACACCTTCATAAATGATTCACAGAGAAAGCTGCTCTGCATTGCTTGTTCCCAGGGCGATTAGATCCCTGGAGAATAGAGCCATGAGGACACTGCACAAAAGAAAAATGCATCTGATTGAATATTACCACTTGCTTTCAAGAAACCTTAATTTTTTCCTACCTCTCTCTCTCTCTCTCTCTCTTTTTTTCTTTTTTAACCTAAAATTTATTGGAAGGGTTGGTCAAATAGCTCAGTGTATTAAAGCACTTGCAGGCTCTGCCCCCAGGATGCGCTGAGATGGCAGTTGAGATTGGGCATGGCTGCGCAGGCCTGTAATCCCAGCTCTTGGGAGGCTGTAAGCAGGGGGATCACTACGAGTCCGATCTAGTGGTGAAACTCTGAACACCCTGTGGACCCTTACCTAAAAAAAATACACATATATATGTATTAATATATTATATATAAAATATATATTAATATATATATATATTAAAGAGGGTATAGTATAATTGGTAAGACATTAGAAATGGTACCAAGACAGGTATTCAAGTATGGTTTTTTGTGTTACACATTGCTGTCCTCTATGTAGTTGCTTATGTCCAATCTTGCAGAACTTTATCTGCTAATCTGAGCAACAGCTTTGATGATAATAGATAATATATCAACTATTGTTAATCAGTTATTCTGGTTTTGAAAATCTGAAACATATGTATTGCATGCTACCCTACCCTGTTTCTGTCCTTTTTCTTCTTCTTTTTTTTTTTTTTTCTATGCCAAGGTGTTGTCTAATTTATTTATTTATTTATTTATTTATTTATTTATTTATTTATTCATTTATCTTTTAAAAATTTTTTATTACTTATAATAAGAAATAACAATGCAACAGTTTCAAAACATGTTAGTAGTACATTCCCAATAATCCACAATGCATACTGTTATCCTTGTAGTAGTTATTCAGAGCACAGGATACAGATATGATAATTTTTCTAATTATTATTGATACAAAAATTTCTTCTCATTAAACTAAAAAACAGTAGTTGCGTACATAGTCCAGTCGCAGTGGGTTATTGGCAGAACTGGCAATGTTGGAAGCTGTTGATTTAAGCCTGTCTTTGTTTCTGATTTTTGTTCTTGCTTTTGTTTTTACTCTCCAAAACAAAATTAAATTTAATAAAAAAGAAAGCTTCAATATAAAACTGTATGATAATTTACTAGTCTAAGGAAACAAAACCTTCCAGTGCTAAGATATAAATCCAGCTATGAATGCTCTCCTGGGTCCTTGTGCAGAAGCTGGTGGGACAACTGAAAGTGGCTGGCTGTTTCCAGGAGATACAGAAGGAGCAGTGCACTCCGCCCAGCACTGGCTCTCAGAAGCCACAAATGTCCCACTGGAGGCCATAGAGAAGAATCTGTCTTCATGCTTTTCCTTCTCATAAAGCTGCCCTGTAGTTAGGCTGGACTGTCAGACCATCTTATCCACAAGTAGAGACTGCCTTTGCAGAAGGAAGCTGGATCCTATTCCGGATGATCCACATAAACTGAGCCACAGTGATGTCTGATGGAACCAAGCCCTTTCGTTTGCCAACGTCAACAGTCTCAGAGCCTGAGTTTTTGTTCCACAATCACTGGAATGCAATTGAGATATTTCACTCAGATCCCTGCAGAGTTGATGCATCCCTGTTCCAGTGGGTGGTCCTCCTTGAGCGTCCACTTCATGTTGGCAGTGGGGAGGTGACCAAGCCAGTTATTTGAGCTGTGAAGTTCAACGAAGACCCTATTTTCCGAATTGTAATGCAAACAGTGGTCATTCTTTGACTGACACATAATTCATGCAACAGATACTTCAGAAGGTTACTTGATTTAAATAAGTCATGTGCTATATACTGAAGTTATAATTGTCATAAATGGTTAAGTGTTACATTTATACATTGCAGTAGGTTGAGAATACTTGAACAGTTTATGTAAGTATTTTACTTACCTCATTTTTTAGAAGCAAGAACATAAGCTTGTTTTGCATTACTACAGTAATTCCAGCATTTGTTTTTATGGTGCAGTGCTTATTCTTAAACCCTGAATCATTTTGTTGTTGAATTCCTGATCAGAGAAGCCAAGCCTAATTATAACTTTATTACTATAGGGAAAAAGATCCACTTCATATTGATAGGCTTTATAACACGACTTCTACTAATGTCTTATGGAGGAACATAAGAGATTCCCCATAGTAAATGGATAATTAGACAAGTTATTCCTAGAATGACAAACTGAAATAATTATCCACTAGAAGATTGGGAAAATCAACTGTTTTGTTAATTTGGATAAGATTTTTTTGCATTCACCTTTCATACATATGATTTTCATAAAATACGACAATATTTGGACAATACAGTTTTTACAGTGATACTTTTGATCTGTAAAATATATTATTTTTATAATTAGACATTGTGTATCCTTATACACATGCATATATTTTCTCAGTATAATAGTTCATAGGAAGGTTAAGATATAAAGAATTATTATTGTCTGAGTGTCTAGAATTCCCTACCACCCTAGAAAAGTTGTGGATAAATCACACTTTCCATCTTACCACTCTAGGAGACAGACAGTGACAGATAAAGAAAAGTGAGATAAAGAACTAGAGAGTGACAGATTGTTGTTTTAAAGAGGGGCAAAGGTGACCAGGGAAATCCTCTCTGAAGAGGCACTTCAAACAGACACCAGAATGAAGTTAGGAAGCAGCCCTGGGAATATCTGGTGAAAAACAGCATTGCAGATGCTAGGGTGAGGGTGTGCAAAGCCTGAAAGTCAGGGCTCTGTCTTGTGTTTCAGTGTTTTGTTTGGTTTTAACAAATACTAAGGCTGAGTATTTTATAAGGAAAAGACATTCATTTAGCTCCCGATTTTAGAGTCTGAGAGTCCAAGATTGAGAGGCAAAGTATGCTTTCCCATATGAGCTTACCACTTTCCAAGAGGCCCCACCCATAGGAAATCTAGCATCTTTCAATTCTTGGGAACTAAGCTCCCAATACATGAATCTTATGTAGGCAGAACAGACCAAAACCATAGTAGTCTGGATTTTTAAAGATCAATAAGGAAGACAAAATAATTGGAGTATCCTAAACAAAAGGAGTAAGAAATGAGTTGGTAGGAGAGAATAGAAAATGATAAGGGGGGGCAGAGGGATGGCTCAGTGATCTAAAGCGCCTGCTTGGGAAAGCTTGGGCAGCTTCAGGGACCGCGGTTCGATCCCAGGCACCACATGCTGCGCCAGCCCTGCCCTTGGGACGGGCTGAGCCGGCCATAAAAATGAGTGAATAAATAAACAAAGGTTCTGAAACAAGAAAATAAATAAATAAAATAAAAAAATTCTTAAAAAAAAAAAGAAAGAAAATGATAGGGGGGCCTGGCAGGATGGGTCAGTGGTCTAAAGCGCCTACTTAGGAAAGCTTAGGCAGCTGCAGGGACCGCGGTTCGATCCCCAGCACCACATGCTGTGCCAGCCCTGCCCTCAGGGCAGGCTGAGCCAGCCATAAAAATAAATAAATAGACAAACAAAAGTTCTGAAACAAGAAAAAATAATAATAATAAAAAAGAAAATAATAGGAACAGGGTTAGTAGAAGTGGATGAGGAGTTGATAGAGATGACCGTAAGAGTTTTATGTAAGCCCATCATATTTATTCACTGTTTTCCTCCTTCCTGGTTATGTAGCTACAGTACTTTTTCCTGCATTCATGCAGTTAGGTGTGTAGCTGTATAAAAGAGTTCTGGCCACCAGAAAGCAGTTGAAATTCTGTGCATCACTTCTGGCCTTATATAAGTTTCTTATACGATTCTCTCTTCTCTCTAATAACCAGATGCATATAATCTTGCTGAGAATCTGTCAGGTCTGGCTAGCCCCAGGTCTCTAACATATCACATGAAAGAATAATTACTAAGAACATTTACATTGGACTACATATGAACACCAAATATAGCCCTGCTAAGTCACAAGGTTTTGAGTGTTTGCTGTATCAGCCAGGAACTCTAAATAAAATAGCTTTGCAGTATACAGGACTTGAGAAAAGGTGTCCAATGAAGTCAAGTTCATTTTCTTTCCTTTATTCTTTGGCCTGTATCCCCCATGTACTGGCTCTTTTCTGGTCCCTGAGACAAAATGCCTAACTTGAAGGACCTGAGGTTTATTTTGGTTCTCAGTGGCTACATCCCGTGGCTGTCTGGTTCCAATGCAGAAACAGCATGGCAGATTGACATGGTGGAGGAAAGCTGCTCCCCACATGGGCAGAAGGAAGCAGAGAGCAAGAGGAGGAGCTGGGGACAAGGACATAGCCTTCCATGTCACTATCCCCCGTGACCTCCCCTTTCCACCCAGATCCTACTTCTGAACAGCACATTCATCTAAGAATCTGCTGATGATCACAGTCACCTTCCAAAGTACACCCCTGAGTTCATCAGACTTTGAGGGGACATTTGGGATGCAAATGTAACACCTCCAAGTTAGATAAATCCTAAAGAAGCAAATAGGTACAGAAGCTGAATCTAAACAGTTTTGTTTTAAAAAGAAGCAGTGTAGTTGCTCTACAACTGCTCTTGTAGTGAAGCTGAAGAGTGTGGGCTTGAATTTCCAGGCTTGTAAAGGTCTTCAGCTACAATCTTCCCCAACAGTCACCTGGTTTGCTAGTTTCCTGAGTTAAAAAAGGCCTAGTAGATCAGTAAAACTCAGTTTTAGATGTATCTGTGCATATGACGGACGTAACAGGCAGCTGACAGTTGAGGGAGGCTCCAAACAGGGAAGAAGTAAGCAGGCATCTGCACTGTGGACAGCGTAAGTGGATGTGTCTTGGTGTCAGTGCCCTTGGACATTGGTATCTTCAGCTCTCCAATTCAGATTCCTACCAGCAGCGCGTCCTTGAGGTTCTACCCCCCTGACCTTGAACTGATGCTCCATTTCTGATCCTTCTTATACTGTAGCTAGCATCTTGTTGGGCTAAGCAGCTGCTAAACCCTCCAGCTCGCCCGAGTGCAGTTGGTCACATTGACTTTTCCCAATCTGGTGTGGCAAGCCCACATCATCAGTCTCTTCCGTCATTATGCACATAATGTTTATTGATTCTGTTTTTCTAGAGAGCCCTAGAAACTACTACATGAGTCTCTTCCTGGCTAGTTCTAAGAATAGACACAGTGATCAGAAATGTGGAAGAAGTTATTTATTAGAAATATCTTCCTCAAGTTGGATCACCTCTTCATAAAGAGAAAAATACTATAGGAGAAAATGATTTATGCATGGAAGGGTTTAAATTATTAACTAATAAATGTTCTTTTACAATTTAACCTAAAGAAATTTATAAATTTACCTTAAAAGTATTTGCAGCTTATGTTGGTGTAAAAAGTGACTAAAATGTAGCTATTTTTGTAGCTTTTAATAGTTATTTTAAAGACTTCTTCCCCCTGTAGATAATTGAAAATAAAATGTCAGAACCATTTTAAATTTTTCTGTCTTTTAAAGTATCACAGTACTAATGTGAGCACTTGGTGCTGCCTTTTCTTTTTAAAGATTTTTTTAAAAAACTGAACATATGCTCTGTTTCTGGCATATTTCTGAGTGTCACAGATTCAAAACTTCTTGCTCTCAAGAATCTTGGGGAAAAATAAAACCACCATAATTTGATTATAGTATGAGTTAGTCGGGTTTTACTTTTTAAAATTAGTTTGTAATTTCCATGATAGGAAACTATCACACAGGTAATGCCTTAAGAACAAAACTTTGCCTTTGGCGTGGAATGTCAGAAAGATGAAATGATGATTTCAGGACTAAAATAGAGGTATGGGCAAGATTGGTTCTTTGATGGGGGCCAACGAGATTGTCTAACAGTCTAAAGCGCCTCCTTAGGCATGCTTAGGCAGGCTCAGGGGACTGTGGCTTGATCCTCGACACTGTGTGCCATGCCAAATATGCCCTTAGGGCAGGCTGAGCCTAAATAAATAAATAAATAAATAAATAAATAAATGATTGGTTCCTTCAGGTGGCCCCAGGCAGGTGGCCCCGCTTTCAGAGACTGCTATTGCCTGGCTTGCAGCCATTTTACTCTGCTTCTAATCTGAGAAGATTCCCTTTTTCTGCACCTGTCCTTTCTGTGTCCTCTTTTAAGAACTTTGCTATTGTGCTGGGCCTACAAGGATAATCCCAGATAATCTTTCTATCCCAAGATCATGAGCCTGATCACATCTGCCAAATCTCTTCTGCTGTGCAAGAAGAGATGTGGTCCTTTGCAGCATCAAGCCCACAAGATGCACAAGTAGGCAAACTCCTGTTGCTAATAGAAAGCAAAAAAGTGGAGTATCTTTTCTCTTTCCAGCACAGTAATTCTGGAACCTATTCACAGTTCTGGGAATTAGACTATGGATGTGTCTGGGAAAGGAGTACAATTTTTGGCTGAAATACTTTTGAAATATTTAAGGTGCAAGAATATACTTTACTTTTTTTGGAAGAAGCTTCCATTAGTGACCATGTTTCACAGCAGATTTTTTTTTTTTTTTTTTTTTTGCGGTACCGGGGATTGACCTCCCGTCCTTGCATTTGCCAGGCAAGCACTTATTTTACTGAGCTATCACTCCAGCCTCCACTGTAGATGTTTTACAAGGAATGTTTTCCTTACAAATCACAGGTAGACCACTAGAACATGAAGGCACATGTGAATTCCAGTCTCCCGGTGAGCAAGGTGAACAGAAGCCTATCTCCACCACTGAGTCTTAAAAGCCTAAGATTTTTTTTATCCCTCCATTATTTTCTTTTGTAATTTTATTTGCATTTATTTTATGCTTAATTTGTTCCTATAAGTTTTTATTTCTTCAGTTTCTTCTGGGATATCTTTTTCTTTTGTGCAATCTCCTCCTCTGGTTTAGGAACAACTTGTTCCTTTTCAGTAAGGATCATCTCTATGGTGGGAGGAGCTCATGGATGGATTAATCCAGCTATGAGCTCTGTAAGTACGGCGGCATATCTTGGGTACTTTGTTCACCTGGATATGTTCAATAATCAGAGAATCTACATCTAAACCCTTAAGTTCAGCATTACTCGCTGCATTGTTAAGCATGTGCAGCAAAAATTCTGCACTCATTTTGGACCACTGACTCTGTGTCCAGGCCCAGTTTGGCCTGGTTGCACCTACTAACTCCACCATTATAATGCCGGAATGGCGCACACTGCTCATTTAATCTAACATCCTTCAGATACTTGGTGGTCTCTCAGATATGCATACCCTTGATGCTTATACCCTGCGCAATTTCACGTGTGTTCTTAAAGTGAACATGAAGATTTGAGTCTCTTGATTTGCATGGTTTTGTGAGGTTTTCTCGGTTAAGAGAGCAGTGAACCATTTTCACAGGTCACCTCAGGCTGCTCACAGGAAGAGGTCTCCCAAATATTTAAAACTTATAATTTTAGTTTCTTTATGTGTCTAGAATGGCAAACAATGATGCCTCTATCAACTATTACCTGAAGGCCAACTGTGAATATTAAGAAAGGTGTTTGGCATACTGTGGATGAGATCTCTCTACCTCTCAAGCATAAACTGGGAAATACAAAGACAGACGCGTGGATTTTCATCCTTTGGATTTATATGCAATCTTTGTGCATATATGAGAGTGGACATTATTTCTATTTTTCATTCTATGTTCTAAAGGTTTATAAGTATTTAAATGTTAAGGAACATTTACCATGATGTGTTAGTGACATTTTTCTGTTGCTGAGACAAAATATCTGACACCCAAAGTTGTAGGAGGAAAAGTTGATTGTCACTAACAATTTGTAGAAGTTTGCCTTCATAGATGGCTGGCCCCAAGTCAGGATGGCATGGCAGAAGGGCATTGTAGGGCAGGAGGCAGAGGACAGCAAGCAGCAAGCAAGTGACAAGTGACAAGCTGCAAACAACAAGTGCTAGGTCACATCTGACCCAGGCTGCCTGCCATTAAGGTGGGTAGCACTCATACCCAAGATGGGGCACTATTAATCCTACCCAGAACTATCCTGCCCATCAATGGACTAATTTAGTACCCACATGTTATGGTTTATGTCTCGTTGTCCCCCGAAAGCCTCATGGAGTCATTGGGAGGGGACTGCTAGAGTTTGAGACTTGATCCATGATCCCTGGGATTATAGGTTTTAGTACTGATGGGATTATGGGTGGAAGTACTTCTGGGATTATGGGTGTAGCTTAGGGCGGGAGCTAAGGCGGAGAGCCTGAATGTAATATAAAGAGAGACAGAGAGACAGACTGGAGCTCGAGCTGGTGCTGCTGCTCTGCTGCCCTGTTTGGTTGGCTGCCTTTGCCACCATTTTGTTGCTGTTCCGCCGCCATGAACTGGATGCTCTCTGCTCTGTTCCACTCAGCCTTGGGCCAGCCGAATATGGACTGAAACCTCCACAAACTGTGAGCTAAATAAACCTTTCCTTCTTTCATTTTGAGTGTTGGGTATTTGTCCCAGCAACGAGCAAAAAGTAACTAATACACCACACACCCTTGACCCCAGCTTCACACATTCCAGATCCAGCCACCTCTGAAAAGCCCCCCTATGACCACATGAGGCTTTGGTGGGTGGACATCTAGAAACAAGCCACAATGTAATTATAATGTCATTTCCTCTTCTCCTTCAACTATTGCTCGGTCTAGGGAGGGGAGATATGCTCCCTTCCTTCATCAAACCCACACAATAGACAAACAGGAAATCTGGTGTTATTAATCAGTAGCAATAAGACTGGTATATCTTTTCTCTTTTCATAATAGTAATTCTGGAAACACAAATACATTTTTTTTAGACCATACATGTATCTAAAACATCAATAGCATAGTGTTATTTTGGCACTTAAAATTTTATGTCCCATTCCCTTGACAGAAACAAGCATGACTTCAATCTCTGCTAACAATTTAGTCTTGATCTAGTTAAAATTTTCACCAGAATTCTGATCTCATGATTTAAAACTCATCAAGTCCTCCTTCCAGTAACTTTCCAGTATTTATCAATAAGTTTTTCAACCAACCCTTCTTCTCACATGCTACTGGACCGTGGGTATGTTTAGGACGTTAATGTGATTTGAGCTGAACATTTAGTTGAGCACATGTACATCCCTTATTTATTATAGTCAACAAATCCTAAAACTGCAGCTTAATGATACAATCTTCCAAAATTGTGGGTAAATAGTGATTTCCCTGAGAGTGAAGCTCACAGTTTGTCCATTTCCTGGTCTCTGACTTTGAACATCTCATGCCTAGAAGCTCTCAAGAAATAGTTGTCAAATTAAAACAAATATTTATTAGTACTAGATTCATTATTTTTTCCTCAAGGAACGTATATTTGTTTTTATTTTCTCCGTGGTTAATTGCACAGCCCCCCCCCCAGTATGCATCAAACTTTCCAACTGTGATAACTTGTGTCAGGGATCAGCAAACTATGGCCCTCAGGCCACCTCCGGCTGCCACCCGTGTTTGTAAATGAAGATTGACTGGAAGGCAGCAGAGCTGAGCCACTGTGGCAGAAAGAAAGGGTTGGCGTGTTTATTATCTCGTTCTTTACCCCTCCCAAAAAATGTTCACTAATTGCTTACTCACATATGTGATATCCTTAGCAAAGTTATCTCCTGGGATGGAACGGGTTTCTGTCCATATTGCTTCCTTAAATGTGGACTCTTCTTTCTTCCTCTCCAACTCACCTTTATTTCCACTACACCATGTGCCACCTCACTGCTGAGTGCCTCACAAGTCCAGAATAATTGTGTGTGCTCTGAAGGGCAGGACAAAAGTCCTATCTTATCTTACATCCTCAACTGAGCTCCATAGTGCTTTCTATGTGAAATATTTTCTTTTCCAGTGTCTGACCAACAATCACATTGTTTCTGGTCATCTTTAGACCTTCCCTAGGTATTTCAACTTGGGTATAAAGTTCTTTTAATATGAGCTGTCTAGATGCTTCAGGCTGATGAACTCTGTCATGTTCAACAAGTCCAGCAGTGGCCTTGTGCAAAATGCTGCTGGGAAACTATATAAAGGAATAAGAATAAAAAAGTATCGTTTTTCTATAGTACTTAATGACTTTGCCTTTCTTCTTTGGGTGTGTTTCTGTCTCTGTCTCTGTCTCTGCCTCTACCTCTGTTTCTGTCTCTGTCTCTCTGTCTCTCTGTCTCTCTATCTCTCTCTCTCTGTCTCTCTCTCTCTCTCTCTCTCTCTCTCTCTTTCTCGCTCCCTTGTTTTTCTCCTCCCTCTTTATTTATTGTGGAATTGGGCATCAAACCTACAGTCTTATGCATGTTAGGCAAGTGCCCTACCACTGAACTACATATTCAGCCCACTTTTAATGATTTTAGACTATATTTTTTGGCAACAAAATGAAAAGGGAAAGAAAAATTTATGTTGTTTATATTTAACTTTTATTTAAAAATAGAAAACTATAACTGTGCAAGATGAAAATGAGGACAGAGCAAACTTATTTAATAATATTATTAAGACACATATGTGTTATTCAAAGCTGGTTTAATAACATTATTAATAACATTATATCACAGATCAGGGCAAAGACTTTTAAATGCTTTTCTTCTAGGAACTTCTCCAGATATTAAGTACCAGAAAGTGTCGTCTCTTCATCCTGTGTTTTCAGTGTACAAAGAGTTAAGATATAAACCTGTTTCTTCATATAAACTACTGATCTTAGGACAGCAGAACAGAGATAGCCTTTCTTAGGGTTTTGTGAAGTATAAGAAAGTCTCTTCAGTGTTAAATGTCAGAACTTTATGCACATTCATGGAAAAGCATGAGGCATATAGGGCATATTCTCAACACTCACTGGCCACAGAAGACCATTAAAATTATCAGATTCATGGAGGTAAAAGGACTAACCCCAGACCAGAGCTGACTACTATTCAAAGAGGTGAGAAGATAATGAAGCTCACTGAAAGTGGGGATGGCTGATGCAAATGGAGGAACACAGGGGCAAACATATTTTTTCATATATATATATATATATATATATATATATATATATATATATATACATATATGCTTATATCAATGTAGGTTAATTTTGTGATTTCTAAGAGATTTTAATACACAATTTGAAAATACCAAGGATCACAAATATAGTTATACAAACCTAGTGATGTGTATTTAAAAAGCATGAAATTGTAATTATTTCACTTACCAAATTTTTATCAAAATAATGAAGTACATACATATCCTTCAGAGACACCTATAGAGATACATACTTGCCTATCCCTTCCCATCTGTTTATGTTTTATAGTAAACATATGTATTTTTCAGAGCAGCTGGGACCAGGAATACATTGGTTACAAACTACGATCATAATAGTAGTAAGTTATAAATGTTATAGTGTACTCCCACAATATGTCTTATATCTTGCTTTATTGTTGAGGTTAGACAGTGGTTCTCAACCTTTCTAATGCTGTGACCCTGCATTAGAAAGTTCCTCATGTTACAGTAATCCCAAACCAAAAAATAGTTTTGGTGGCTACTTCAAAACTGTAATTTTGCTACAGTTATGATTCAGAATGTAACTGCCTGATCTGCATTATGTATTCTCATTGCTACAAATCAAACATAATTTAAACATAGTGATTAATCACAAAAGCAATATTTAATTATATGTTGAGAAATATTTACTACTAATTCCAATAAATAACATTTCACCATGGCATAGCATGGGTTTAAATATAACAACAATTCCAAATAACATTTTCTGATGGCTTTAGGTCACCCCTGTGTTTTGGTTGTTCGACCCCCACCAGGGTTGCAACCCACAGGTTGAGAACTGCTGGGCTAGAAGATCAAGATAACACTTTTTTAAATTAATAAGTTGTAGTGCAGGAACTGTTCCCTTTTAGTTCATCCTGAGCCATTGTTTCCACTGAGAATAAATAAGCCATTGAGAATAAAATAAATTCTAGTTATGAGAGTTTAATTCATCACTAGAAGCTAAGAAGGGAAATGGATTCAGAGATACTATATTTGTACAAATTTAATATTCATACCTACTCAATCATTGGTAGCATCTAACACATAAAGCCTCATTCCTTTTAGGCCAGATCTCAATATTACAAGATGTTGAGTAAACCCTGGGTAAGATTACCTTTCATGTTAATAAGAAGAGTAGGTCAAATTTTAGTGTTCAGGTGTCAACATAATTACATAATGCCTTATAAAGAGTAAAGAGACAATAATACATCTCTGATCCTTTAAGTCTCTGAGAGTACCTTATTCTAACCTGGAAAGTACTATTCTGACAGCTCACGTTTAAATCTTATTAAATATTAAATATATACTTTAAATTATACCAAAATTCCACCCTGACAACTACCCTATCATCCTCATCACCTCCTACATTCCTTCTATCTTACTTAGTATTTCTAAAACCTTTTTAATCTTATTGTTTCCTTCTCCCACTCTATCCCAAAGTTAGTACTTATTTTTGTCCCACTTTTTGGATTTTAATATTATTCTGATTAGAAAGTGTCATACTTCAATCTCTAAGTTTTCCCTTGCTCAAACATCTTCAACCCACACAAATGCTTATTTCTCTAGGGTCCCCATATGACCTGCCAAGCTTGAGAGTCTCATAACATGAATTTTACTGTTTCTCTTATTAGAAATATAGAGAATAAGCAAAATGAACAGCTATAAACAATAGCCTCATTTTGGCCTTCACACTTCTTTGCTATTTGAGTCTCAAATGACAGAAAGAAAGCAACCCACCTCCAACAGATCTGATCTGTGAGTTTAATAATGTTATTAAACTAGCTTGGAATAAAACATAGGTGTCTTTATATTATTGTTAAATAAATTTGCTCTGTGTTCATTTTTATCCTAAGCAGTTATATTTTCCTATTTTTAAAATAAAAGTTAAATATAAAGCTCCATTGCTAGAGCAAAGGCATTTTCTCTTAGATTGGGCATTGTTTCTGAACCTTCAATTTCGGTACTAAAACCACAAGGTAGATATCAGAAACTAGAATGTATTTAGGGGAGAAACAGAATTTCTAAAGAGCTGAATCAGTTAAGGCATAAACAGAAATAATCTTTGTGCATAATTTATCAGTGTGACTCTGAGGACATTCTGGAATCTCCAGCTTATCACCAATGAAAGTACAATCATAACATATGAATATCCTTGTAGTGGGACATAATGTGCATCCCCTAGCATATACTGTAAGTAGATATTATTACCCTTGATGTTGGTGGGACCGGAGATTGTAAATGATCTGAAAAAAAAATTAAAATTTCCAGAGGTGTTGTGGCAAACAAATACTTTTTCTCAAGTATAAGGAGTTTGGTTGTGACAAATGTGGTCTTAGTATCCAATCGGGAAGTTGTTCTCTTAATGTACTTCATGCTTCTCACACATGGAGAGAGAAGACCTCAAAATGCCCTGGAAAGACTGAGATTCCACTGTGTTTCCTACTGAAAAGTAGATTTTGGCTAAGCAAAATTGCAACTAGAAGCAATAGTCTCCTTCTCTTGATCCTTTAAGCACTGCCTAGGATGTGTTTACTTTTAGCTTAAAGTGATCAGAGACATAGTCCAAAGTCCCCTTACAACCTCTATTTTCCACTACAATGTATAGAATGAAATTACATTGTCTAATAGAAGTTAGGCCAGATCACTCCATTATTCATTGTAGAGAAACTAGGGAGAATTGGAAATCTAATCACTATGATCTCTTCCAAAGACAACTGTAGTGAATTCAAGGAATTTAGGGATATCTTGAAAACCTTCACTACTCAGATTTTTGGAATGCCTTACTCAGCACACTGGAGGAAATCACTTGTGTAGGACTCACCTAAGCTGAGGAACAGATAAAAGAGCCTGCGTGACCAGCAGCTAGGCCCGCCCTTCAGGTCCCATAATGGAACATGTTGATTACCGACGCTATCATCTCTGTGCTCTGCCTACAATCTATCTGAGTGTTATAGTTTTCCTGTAGAAAATATGGCAGTTTATACTAGATGACTTCATTCTTTCTAGCCTTAATATTATATCAGCATTATGAATTAGATTATTGTTTTTAACTTTCATATGCTCCAGGGAATGTGGATACAAGAAATGACAGTTGGACCGGAAGTTGTAGATTCTGACCTCTTAATGTCTAGTGGAGTGGTACAGGGTGCCTCACATTCTCTGAGGTTCAGATTTCTCTTCTGTAAACAGAGTTTGATAAAGAGGAGATCGGGCACATTCCTTACTCATGAATTAGGCCTCTGACAGATGGGAGAGAGACCTGTGTGTAGATGATACCAAGGTTCTTTCGACCTTTTCCATTTTTTTGAGTTGTCTTAAGATACTTTGTCCACCATTACTCAACCAAGGCTGAAGAGAAAGGAATTTATGAAATCTTAGTTTCTGTTTTTTTGTTTTATGTTAGCTTTATTGATTTATATCCTTTTGTGTGTGGGTTTTGTTTTGGTTGTAGTTTTTGACAAGTAAAGAAAGATTAGCTAACAAAGAAAAGATAGATCTTAAAAATATTTTAAAAATTCTGTCTCCTGACATAATATGTAAGGATTTCTCATAAACCTCTGATTCTAAATAATTTTTAGAAAAACAAAATTTATTTGCAAAATTGTTTATTGTTCCAGTGGGTATTTTGTGTCTGAGCTACACCTGCTTAATGTTACTTTAAACTTTCACTCCAATTTAAGAAATCAAACAGCAGCAAAGTCCAAATTATGATATCATATATTCTTAATCTTATTGACCACTATTTCTCAGAATCACAATTAATCTTAATTATCAAAGAAAGACAGAAGCATTGCTACTTACCATAGGGTAATTTATATCAGTGTAATTAAGTGTCCTTCCCTGGAGATTAGGAAATAGAGGCCACTGTTTTTCTGTTTAGTAGATACAGACTGATAAATAAAAAGTTGAATTACCTTTTACTCACCTTTCAATTAAATATCAAAGAAGATAAACAAATAAAACTATAGTGGTCCCTCATTATCCCAGAGGTTATGCTCCAGACACCCCAGCAATAAATAAAATCAGCAAAGTAGCGACATTTACTTTGGTATTTATATATTTTTAAGGCTTTATCAACCCTTCCCACACTCTTAGAAACTTTCCCCACACTTTAAAAAACACGTCTAATGTACTTAGTCATTTTCTAAACTTGTAAACGTATATGAATTTAACATATGTATCCTGTATAGTGCTGCAAAACCCTGAAACATAGTGAAAACTCCGTGATAAATGATTTAAATCAACATTTTTTTGAAAACAAGCAAAAAGTGAGCTGCGACATAGCAAGAGGTTACTGTAAATACAGTTCTACAGAGAAGACTCTCGCCACTTGTCTTTGTTCACATTTCCTGAGCTCAGAGTATCACAGAAATAGGAACAAAAATCTCTCTAGGGCCTGCAGAGATAGCTCAGCAGTCTAAGTGCATGCCTGGAAAGTACAATGATCCCGGCTGGGTTCAACCCCTGATATCACATCTGGGTACTGAAAACCATACCTGATGCAGTATTCCCGTAATCCCAGCACTGAGGAAGCTGAGACAGGAGAATCACAAGTCTGAGCTTGTAGTGAGACCTAGTACTAAGTAAATAAATAAGTAAATGAACTAATGAATGAATAAATAATATAGTGTTTATTACTTAAGAGAGTTCCTTGTGTTTTCTAAGCATAAATTTAGGCTCTCCCGAATGAGTTTTTCTTAATAGTATTAATAGCTTTCCTGTGGTTTGTGTTTTGACCAGTAATAATGTTAAAGTCCAAATAGCTAAAAGTTTCTTTAAATAATAGTCTGGTATCGCCGGGCGTGGTGGCGCACGCCTGTAATCCCAGCACTCGGGAGACTGAGGCAGGAGGATTGGTGTGAGTTCGAGACCAGCCTTGGCTACCAAAGTGAGCTCAAGGCCAGCCGGAACTGCATAGCAAGACCCTGTCTCAAAAAAAAAAAAAAAAGTCTGGTATCTCTAAAAAGTTAAATAAAGAACTCAAAAGTTTTCAGGAGTTTTCATATATAGTATAATATTACCGACACCATCCCATTTCATTTGAAAGTGTAAAGCTAGTATACTACAAAAAAAATAATTCAGAAGTCATTTGCTTAGAAATAAAGCTGGCTTGGATAATTTAATAATAAATGCTGCTATCTTTTAATGAATAAAAGGGTATCTTTCTTACTCTTTATACTGTTTAACTGCATAAGGGTCATTTTTCTTTCTTTAGCACATTCTTTAAAGATATATGATTAAATGCTTCCATGATCAATTTTCTTCTGAAGATATATAGGTAATTTGAGAAATAGAGGAAGCCTCCTGCCAGTAGTATCCACACATTTGAGACTGAGGTGCCTGGCTATCACTCCATGGAGTCATTATTAGTAGATTCATGAGGCCCTACTAGTGGACTTTGAGAATCTCCACGCATCATCCCAAGAGCAGTGACAATCATGAAAAAGCAGACTTGGGCTCATTTAGGAGGCTGGGTAAGTATATACTACGGGGCATGTGCCCTTCTGACATCTGACTATGGGGGCCTCCAGGCAATTAGGACTTGTCTAATAGTTGCATTAGAATTTCTTGGGTTTCCCTGTCCCTGCTTCAGAACTCTTTCTAGCATTCTTCTTTCTTTTCTTTCTCACTATGAGGGATCTGAAGATTTCATGTTCTTTCCCAGTGGTTGTTATAAATATCCTACTTTGAAAGCTCCTGTTGTTCCAAGTTTGCTACCATCACAGCTACTGCTCTTGCCATTCGGTGTTCTTGTTGGCTTTTCTCCTTGTCAGTGCTTAACCTTGCCATCAAGATTGGAGGGGAGTAGCTCCATCCCTGAGTAATGATGCCTGGACCACCAAAGCCCAAACACTCTGCCTTTGCTTTACTAATGCTCTTACAAATTTCAAACATGAGTATCAGTGTCCTCACTGATGACTGCTGAGTGGCACCCAACAAGGTACATGCTCTGCCTATTATGTTAGCCTCAGATCCTTGCCATATATATTACCTCTGCGACCTATCCTTTTATCCTCATCTATGCTCAAAGGTGTTTACATAATGCACCTCAAGTTTATACCCACATTTCCTTTGCCAGAGCCCAGGGTCTTCTCCAAAAGATCTTTGGATGCTAGGATTTGGTTCTCTGGATTCTCCCAGGAAATACAAAATGATTAGAACCCAGATTAGTTTTCCCTTGTTGTCATGAGAAATGACCATAAATACAGTGACTTAAAACAAGTTCATTATCTTATAACTCATCAGGCAGAATGCTGTTGTGAGCCTCATCAGACTAAGATCAAGACTTCCTTTGAGACTAAGGGCGGGAATGCTTCCTACTGGACTATGTTATTGACAGAATTCAGTTGCTTGTACTGGGAAGATGGAGGTTTTCATTTTCTTGCTGCCTTCTGAAGGCTATTCCTAGTTCCCAGAGGGGTCATATTTACTGACCCACCACCCATTTGCTCTATCTTTAGAGCTAATGACAAGTAAAAATTTTCTCTTATGCATGGTTTCTTTTTCTCATTTGTTGACCCTATCTTTGGATCCCTCTTCTGTTTTTAAGGCATTGTGATTATATTGAGACCTTGAATCCTAGAGTCCTTGTTCTTAGTCACATTCATAAAGAAATTTATTTTTCTCAGGAAGATAACAGAGTCGCAGGTCCAGGGGAAGTGGGCATCTTTGGGCACTATAATTCTGCCTAACACAGAATCTTCTCAGTGCTGTCTCAGTGTTTCTATAAAACATATAATTAGTGTCTAATAGAAAATTTCAGAGGGAGACTATGCTTTGTGTTATCAGTTTTTTTAATTTAAAAATTAAGATAAGAAAATGAAAATATATTTATTAGGTCATTAAGTGGAGAAATCCAGATGGCTTCAAGTATAGATGAATCCAGGGATTGAAACATCTTCAGGGATTTGTTCTCTTCATCACTTGGCTTGTTTCTGTGCTTTTCTTTTATTGTTCTAGTAACCTCAGTGGGAAGAGGTTACTTCTCAAGAGTTCCAGTAAAAGTTTGGAGGAAAGTTCTCATCTACCCTGTTCCACCATATAACCAATCACATCACCTCAGGCTAATGCAGTACTTTGATTGGCTAAGACCAATCACAGTTCAGACTCGAATCTCAGTCATCACAATGTCTAGCTTGGGGGTCAGAAGGTATGATCAGGCCCTCATTAGCATCTGGACTGGGAGTAGATCAAGGAGCTAGTACCTAAAGTGAATATAATGCTTGGTAGGGCAAAGTAATAGATGTCCATAATTGCGCGTAAAAATTTTGAGGAAATACCCAAGTTTGTCTTTAGATTTAGTATCTTAAAATAAAATACAAATTGTAGAAGTAGGAGAAAACAGTAGTACCTAGTCTTCATAATGTATATTATAACATATATGAATAAAGCATAAGATTTTATTTCTCATGTAAGTATTTTACTTTTATGTGTATCTCCCATACATTACCAGTTCTACATTAAGCAAACCACATAGCCTAAAATTTCCAATACAAAAGATAGTGGGGAATGGTGAGATAACTCAGGGGTGTAAAGCATCTACTTAAGCAAGCTTAGACGAGTGCATAGGGACTGCAGTTCAATTCCCAGCATCACATGCTGTGCCAGCCCCGCCTCCAGAGTGGGCTGCTGGCCACAAAAATAAAAAGAAAAAAGAAAAAACAGTGATAATAGCACTCACTTTCAGAGGTATAATGAAGACTGGAGAATGCATGCGAAAAATCTATCATAGTATCTGGCATATCACTGATGGTCAATACATAGCAGTTATTGTTACTATGGTTGGTATTATTTTAATAAACCTCAACCTTTCCCACTCTTGTAAGAACAGTTTGAACTTATACCGATTCTACATCTAAGCTTTCCTTAAGGGCATGTGAGTTACTTGTAATGCTCCACTTTAAATGTCAGACATAAAATGAGAATTTGATCAATTTGTTCTGAAACCATTAGGCTTCTCTCAATTGACTCAGGTCTAGGAAAAACCCCAGAGTCTAAAATGTACCAATGCTAGCTGTTAATTTCATTGTAACTTAGATTAAAGGCAAAGTCAGATTGGACTGGTGTCTTAGTTACTCTTTACTTATTGCTGGGACAAATACCCGACATGCAAAGTGAAGGAAAGAAAGGTTTATTTAGCTCACAGTTACTGGAGGTTTCAGTCCATATTCAGCTGTCCCAAGGCTGAGTGGAACAGGACAGAGAGCATTCAGTTCATGGTGGCAGAACAGCAACAATCGCGACAGAGAATTCGATCAACCAGGGCAGCAGAGAGTAACAGCTCTAGTCTGTCTCTCTGTCTCTCTTTATATTCCTATCAAGCTCTCTGCCTTAGGATATCCACCCTAGACCACACCCATAGTTCCAGCCCTACTCAGACCGATAATCTCATCAGTATTAAAACACATAATCCTAGTGACTCATGAGTCAAGTCTCAATCAATAGAAGTCCCCACCCCATGATTGCATGAGGCTTTAGGGGGACAACTAGACATAAACTGTAACAATTGGCAATATCCCTAACGAAACTCACATCCTGCCAAGATGTTCTTTAAAATCTAGTTTTAGCAAAGAGAAGTGGTTATGGGCCTATATAGTTCTCCTCTGAAAAATCTTTTTTTTTTTTCTATAGAGATTTTTTTTCCTACTGAAAAGTAAGATTTCTGAGCTTTGAACATTGGTCAGAGTAACTAAGCAGCCTATAATGGGTGTAACTCAGAGTTTGGTGTACAGACTAAGTCTATAAAGATTGGGGGAGGATGGGTGGGCAGGACCTGCTGCAGATTCAGGGCCTGCAAAATAGCCCAGAGTTCTCCTTAATCAACTATTCAATGGGCTTAAGTTAGGTCAGATTCTAGTAGAAATTTAACTTGGTGTTGATAAGCTTCTGACTTGTATCATGATGTTTTCCGGACCAGGAAACATCTTGTGTTTTTAGGGAATTCTCTAGCATGTGTGGAGTATTTGTTTCCTATTACAGCTGTAACGGAGCACATGAGTTAGCAACTGCCATAAATTTAGTGGCTTAAAACAGCACAGGATTATTATGTTAAGATTCAGGGGGTCATAAGTCCAAAAGGAGTCAGCAGAGGTATGTTCCTATTGGAGCCTCTCAGAAAAAAAATACTATCCTGCCTTTTCCAGCTCTGTTCTTTGACTGTGGTCCTGTCCATCATCTTCAACCCAGAAGAATATCATGTTAACGAATCTATGTCTCTTCTTCCACCCTCACATCCCCCACTCTTCTTTCCTTGAGCAGGATCCTTATGATGATCTCACACTGACCTGGGTACTCCCGGGCATCCTATTCTCTGCCTCACAGTCCTCAATTGAAGAGACTCTTTGACTATTTCAGGAGCTCACAGAGGCTGCAATGCAGACACTTTTGGGAAGAGGCATTCTACTTCCCATTTCCTATCCTAAGTATATGCTGGTAATTTACTCAAAGGCTCAACTCACAGATAAAGAGTAACTTTTGCCCAGAATTGTTGCTAGTCCCCAAAGATCTATAGCATGTGGTTGTGCCCCAATAGTAAGGGTATATATCCTACTATAACATCAGTTTTTAGGAGATTTTGCCTTAAAAATGTCTTAATATTGTTAATAGGAGATTGGTAAAAATTGCCAGATATGGAAGATACTTGTCTAAAACTCCTTATCCTTGAGGAATTTATACCAAAACCAGTGAATGCCTGAAACTGAGAAGGTTACCAAACACTGTGTATATAGTAAGTATTGTGTTTCTTCTAAGACATTCGTATCTATAATACAGCTAAATTTGTAAATCACACAGCAGAAAGAGAGTAAAACAATAACAAGTATTTATTTTATAATATACTGTAATGAAAGTTATATAAACGCACATTCACAGTTTCACCTAAAGAAAACTTTTTATGACTTCTTGTTGGCAAATACAAATTATCAGCATTGCTCCTTTTGTGTTTTGGGGCCATTATTAAAAAGATGCTGGGACTGGGGAGATAGCTCACCAGTCTAAGTACCTGCCTGGAAAACGCGAAGACCTGCGTTTGATAGCATGTACTTCATGCTGTACCAGCCTCAGAACCCCAGGCTCTCTGCACCAGCCCAGAAACCAGGTGTAGTGGGGCAGGATTGTAATCCTAGTGTCCTAGTGCTAGAAAGGCTGAGACAGGAGGATCACAATGAGTCTGAACTGTGTAGTGAGATCCTGTATCAAATAAATTTTTAAAGGAGTATATATGGTTCAAAAAGAAAGAAGTGGGCTTCTTGAGCATAATTACTATCATTCATTTATGCTTTTCATCTAAAGTGTCACCCAAAGCCTCATGCGTTGGAAAGGTGATCAGATTGGGACGCTATAGCTGACTTGCAGCTCTGAGGTGGGGCGTGGAAGGGAGTCACTGGCCTGGAATGGGCATTGCTCCTGTTTCATCTTCTCTGTCTCTGCTTAGATGCCTTGGATGTTCTTTCTGCCCAGGGCATCGGCTTGCTATTTGTGCCTTGGCACTGGGCAAGCATGGATGAGGCTACGAGGCAAAATGAAATCCATTGTCCTTTAAGTTGGGGGTGTTGCATACTTGGGATGAGGAAGCTGACACAGTTGACCTGATGGCAAGACAGCTACTAAGTAACTAATAAGCAGATAACATACACAGGGTGGATCTATGATCTAGACAGAAAGCTCATTCGTGACTGAGGAAGACTGAGTGGGATGGTGTGAAATCTCATTGTGCTCCTCAGAATGACTGCAATTGAAAGCACGCTAATTGTTTATTTCCTGGAATTTCTATTTAGTGCCTTTGGAATCTGCTTGACTATTAGAAACTTAAACTGTAGGAAAAAGTAGGGAAGTGGGTGGGATGACTGTGTTTTTAACATTTTAATTAAAGCATAATCATTTTTAAAATTTTATTTATTTATTTATTTATTTTTCTTGTTTCAGAACTTTTGTTTGTTTGTTTATTTATTTTTATGGCGGGCTCAGCCCGCCCTGAGGGCAGGGCTGGCGCAGCATGTGGTGCTGGGGTTTGAACTGCGGTCCCTGCAGTCGCCTAAGCTTTCCTAAGCAGGCACTTTAGACCACTGAGCCATCCTGCTGGGCCCCCAAAGCATAATCATTTATGGACATACAGGGAAACTTCCTGTCTACCCAGACTCTAGTTGAAAATTATATCCATTTACGAGGTTTGCCATGACAATGTAATACAGGCTGGGTGGTTTAAGCAAAAGGAAGTTTTGTTTTCATAATTCTGAGTCTGGAAGTTTGAAATTAAGGTTTTGGTAAGATTGGTTTCTCTAGAGTCTCCTTTCCTTTGCTCGGCTTCTCCTGGAATCTCTTCGTGACCTTCTCTGGGCTTGACTGTATCCCAGTCTCTTCTTGTAAAGGCCCTATTCATTTCAAATACGGGCCATCCATATGACCTAAAGTTACCTGATTACCTTTTTCAAGATCCCATCTCCAAACAGTCACAGTTTGAAGTATTTGGTATAGGAATTGAACAGGACTGGGGGCATATTGAATTCAGCCTATAGCAGGGACTAATGGCATGTGTTCCTATGCATTACCTTTTGGTGGCATGGTTGGCTCCAGCTACTCGATCTCTCTTCCTGATGAATCCCCAGGGTAGCTTCCCAGCAGACACCAAGTGGTATTTCCAGACTTTGCACTATGATCAACTAGTGGCGTACTCAAACCAAGGCAAGATAAACCTACTATGGGTTCCATGTCTCCAAGTCAAACAGAACTTGAGACACACAGAGATTACCACAGAAAAGTACATAAATCTATCCAAGTTGTTAATTGTCCTTCGTAACCAAACAAAGATGAATTCCTTGGTTTTCTCTGTTTAATCATTTTATTTTCATACACAGAAGGCTTGATATTTTAAGTCCTGAATTAGAAATGTGGAAATGTAGTTTGATTTTCTGTAACTGAACTCAACTTGTCCATTATCCCCCTATTCTCATGAAGAGAGGGGATGAACTTTGAGATACCTCTTTCAAATTTTCTTCTTTTCGAGGCTGAGTCCAGGTTTCTTCCCCCTTCCTTTGTCCCAGGATGAGGTTAATATCCCTGGGAGGGAGGAGTAAAGGGGACAGGTTTGCCCTGTCTTCCTGTCCTCTTTCATTTTCCCTGAGGTATTTTATGCTGAGAGCTGAATTCACCATACAGCAAAGAAATACAATCTCCACGTCTTCTCATTTGCAAGGGCTCTTCTGAGGTCTTGGAAGGAGCCAGAGTGATGGCTACATATGGCCACAATTTTCACAACATTTATCAAGGTAAAGCATTTTAACAACAATTGATTGTTTCTTACTACTTCCTGTCCTTCCATCAAACCTTCCATCCTACAAGGGTTTCAGAGTGGTCTTCAGAATGGCTGTAGGAATTTTGGTGCTCTAGGGCAAAGCTGTACTTAGTATGATGCCTTTGTGGGGTTTCAGTCACCTTTGTGAATACTAAAGTTAAATGCTGGGCCAGGCTAGATTGAAGCGAATTTTATAAATATTCCTGTGCCTTGCTGAACCAACTCACAATGTACATGGGGCACTGGGTCACAATGCCTACAGTGCCTGGCTTTGCAAGTGTGTGAGGAGTGGAGGAGAAAAAGATTATGGGAGATTCTTCCAGCCATCAGAGAGGTAGAATAGTGAGCAGATTCAATTCACATTAACCACTCCACCTACAGGAGTTTTCTCTAGTCAGCAATACATCTAATGCAGCACATACATTAAAAATACATTAAAATATATTTAAAAGATATTTTATATAATATAATATAATATAATATATTATGATATATATATCAGCAAGCCCAAGCATGAGCATCTCTTCATACCTCGCCCTGTTTCTGAATTCATAAATACCTAGATGAACTCCAGTGACATTCAAATGTCCAGCTGTTGTGGCATGGGGCAGGGCACAGAGGACAGATCCCACCAGCTGTCCTCAGTGAGCAAGGGAAGACGGGGTGAGATGTGGCACCTAGGTTTGGAGAGAATGGCTGAGTTGGCATCAGAACAATTTTATTAGGCAATACTGACGAGACACTGACCAGAGGTGTAAGAGCTGAGAGAACGGTACAGACAGAGGTCTGGGGCACAGCAGGCAGTGGGAGCAGTGGCTCAAGCTCTTGAGGCTGGGCACTTAGCTCTATGCCTGGAATCAGGCTCAGAGGAATAGGAAACAACGACCTGATAGGATGAGGCAATCCTAACACAGTGTTCGAGGACAGATGGTCTCATCGTGGAGTCATTTTATAAGTGGCAGGCCTTGTTTACATGGTCCCCTCTGCTTTGAACTTTCTAAGCATGATTGGCATTTTTAAAATCTTCCCCTTCCAAAGATTTGGATCTCAGATGGTAGAAAAGTCTCATTCCTACCTATACTCTCTCCAGATTTCCTCCCAAATGCACAGCTAGGTTTTCTAGGATGGCAGTATGACGATTAAAAGAATAGACCAGGGACTAAATCCCCAAAGCTCAAACACTAGTACCATCAAGTACAAGCTATAATCTTGGATTAGTTGTTCAACCTCTCTGAACTTCAATGTTCTTCTCTGTATAAAAGATTGGTATGAAGATGGCTGAGTTGACAGGTGTAAGTGATTGAAACACAGCAGGTTGTCGTGGTTCTATCACACTGCCCGCCCTGTAGGACACACATGTCCCCATCCTCAGTGTTTCCCGGCTCCTGCTGATGAGACTGTATGAAGCTCTCTGAGCTCTGTTTCTTGATACTTACAGGAAGCCTTGAGGGTTTGAGCATCTGTTTCTATCTCAGGGTTCAGCAGTTACTATCAAAATCTAGGACTTCAGGACTGCTGCCCCAGAGGTGGATTTTACGTGCCTGGAAGTCCAATAGAGATCATAATGCTTTTATTTACATTTCCATCCTATCTTCTCTCAGGCAATAGTCACTTCTGGTCAAAGAGGGGAAATTTTGATAAAGGTGTAAAGAATATGGGAACTACAATAATAATATATTTCAAAATGGTCTACTAATGCCAATAAGGGCAAAGTAACATCTTAAATTTCCTTCAGAGTTGTAAAGTGTTAGGTCATATAATTTATTTCTATTTCTTATGTTAATCTTCCAATAGGTAGGTAGTTGGGTTTTTAAATTTTTTAAAAATTATATTTATTTTTTTATGGCCGGCTCAGCCTGCCCTAGGGGTGGGGCTGGTGCAGCATGTGGTGCTGGGGATCGAACTGTGGTCCCTGCAGTTGCCTAAGTTTTCCTAAGTAGGCTCTTTAGACCACTCAACCATCTCACCAGCCCTAAAATTTTGTTTTACGTATGAATCCACTAGGGCTTACACAGCTTGTGTATTTTACTTTAATTATTAATGGGAGATTGTGGGACACAATTCAGGCTGACATTTTGCTTTCAAAGCTGCACTGTTTCTACCCATTGCTCCTGTTACACTAACCCCTGCTCTCTAAAATTTGATTTTCCAAAAGAGAAACATCTGAGTGGAAAAAAACACTTTCCCCACCATGATCTGGAAGGCTCTTCCTAAGTTTCTGGAGCTTTCCTTTCGTGTGTCAGAGCAAGCTCCATATACTCTGAACTGTGGGGCCTGCTTCTATCTGCAGGTTTGATGCCGCTGAGTGATGGCGTGGGTAGTCAGTTCTAGTGAACTCTTCATTCCCAGGAAATTCTGCTAATGCTTTTACTTTATTTAAGGAATTCAAGCTGTCCTTCTGAAAAGCCTTGGTCCATCTTGCTCCATTTATTTGTTGTGTCGACTCTAATAACTCATCTTAGTTCTTCCCATAAACTCCTCAGGAGAAAAGAAATCCCTTCCATTCTCATAATGAATTAAATGTATTATGCCTGACCAGATAACAATAAATTTTTTTCTTTTCTTTCCAAAGAGAAATAAAAGAGACAGCACACAGAAACTCATTGCTCTGGCTAACATTGAAAACGAGTGCTATACAGTCTGTATTATTTTAAGCTTTGATTCCAAGTGAAGTGGTTAGGAGTCTTCTATGCTTTGCTCTGTCCTTTCTTAGCTCCTGGATCCTTGCTTTTTTACTGCACTCCCCCATGATACCACGACTAACATTTAATTCATCCTTTACATTTTCTTCCAGGATATGGCTTCCCAATGGGATCTGCTACGCTCCCTAGGGCTGGTGTCATAGGACCACATCTCCCAAGTGTAGATTGAATAATATGATGCTCTTCTTCCCATGTCTTCTTTCCTGAAAATTATTTCACCTCTTGTTTTTGATTCATTTTAAACAAAGGAGTTAGGGAAACATCTAAATAACTTCTATTTTGCCTCACAGAAGACTTTAATAATGGATGATTCTGTTTATAATAAATTCATAATTTATCTATATTCTGTAGCTTGTGACTAATGTCATAAAATTTAAGGAGAATCAAGTTGTTTATAGGTTTGAAAAAGTGAACATGACATTATTATTTTCAAGTCTAAAGATATAACTGGAAAATATGCAAAACTAAAAAGTATTGCAATAAAACGGCATGTATGAAGAACACTTAACAATATATGTATAGATTCCAGAAACTTTAATTTAGAAAGTACAAAAAAATAAATAAACATAGAAATAAAAACTCACTCCCAATGTTAGCAAAATACATAAAGCAAGTTAGAAATAGCCTTTCAAGAGACATAGGACCTATATGAAGTAACTTTTTCTTTCCACAGAAAATATTTCAAAGAGAATTAGACATACAAGGCTTTACACTAATAGGTTGGATGTAAATATGATAACAATATTTTCTTTTAAATAAACAGTGTTGCAGAGATAACTCAGCAGTCTGAGTGCCTGCCTGGCAAGTGTAAGGACTGGAGTTCAATTCCTGTTACCTCATGCCATGCTGTCCCGGGTGCAGCGTGCAGGCCCCAAGGTGGTGCAGGCCTATGTCATCCCAGCACTGGGGAGGCTAAGACAAGAGGATCACTATTAGTCTGATCTGCATAGCGAGGCCTTGTGTCAAAAGAATAAAAATAAGTAAACAAACAAGCATAGGCAAAATAACTTTAGATAAAAATTCAAATGACATCAAAAATCAACACTTTTGAACTGTTTCCAGTGTCTTTTTAGAAAAGAAGATGGACAAAGAGAACTAAATTTATTGCCAGTAAAACTTGGGAAGATTAGGAAAACATTTAATTTTTTACCTGTGCAATGTAAATTTGATATATATATACAATTTGAGGTTGATTAGGCTTCAATAATTTGCTACTTTTGCTTACTGTTATTTGTTACATGTAAAAGAATCTCCCTAGAAATAACTAGCCTGTTAAAATGACAGAGAGGAACATTAGTCTCTATGGTGACTTGGCCTCTGTCTTTAATGCCGGAGACTTTTTCCACCTCTGGCAAAACCCTCCATGAAGTTTCAGGGATGTCAGTCCTATCACCAAGCCTGCTGCTGTCAGGTTTTATATATATATGACTTTTCTGAGTCTGCAGACTGGCGAAGCTCTCAGGGGCCCATGGTAAGGCTGGGAAGAAGCGCACACCTGGCCTGGAGTGGCAGGGATTGCCTCTAAATGCCACCTGCCTATTAGGAACACATTTCTGCACTCCTCACCATCAGGCCTGGAATCTAGCTTCTCAAGCAAGAGAAACACCTTCATTCATCTTTATCTCAGCCAGCTCTGAGCCCCTCTTCTTCTCCAATGTTGCTTTTCTATTTCAGCTGCAAAAAGTCCATGGCTTCATTATTTACACAAATGGGTGAGACTTTCAGTTTATCAAATGTTGAGTTTGTGAGTCCAAGTTTGTACTTTGTGGAGACACTCCGCTGTGTAAGAATTAAACTTACTGTGTTACAAATCACTCATCGTCAATTATTTACTCTGTGCATTTGGATCAGGAATAGTGCATAGTTAAAAAATCATGATGTACATCTTCAAAAACTTGTCTAAGTTCTTATGCACCTAAGCATTATGAGACAATGCACCCACTATGCAAGTCTAAAATACATAAATCAACTGTCCCATTTTTCTGAGATAAATGTGCTATAAAAAGAGATCGAAGGCAAAAATGCATGATCTTTTCTCAACCTACATTAGTTTATAGCTGAGACACTGTTGCAACAAAAGGCAGATTAGCATAAGAAAAAGAAGTGCATTAACACGTGCCATGTCTCTCATGGAGAAAAGTTAATGCTTTCTTGAAAGTAATTCTCTCAAGTCGTGGCATAAGGGCCTGGCTTTCCAATTACTTAGCAGATAGCCATAACCTTGTCTCAGAGACAGACAAAGGAAGCAAGCAATTCCAGTCTCACCAACACTGGAAACCTGGCAAGGTAAATGTGTGGGAGGCAATCTGCTCACAGACTCCTCCAGAATCTTTGAGTGCTGCAGCTGGGTTGACCAGTGGCTGACTCCAGGAAGGGAGGATCTGTGTCCTCCCATTAGCCAGAGGAAGGAAGGGAGGTCTCCCTGTGTGTTACCTGTAACTAGCTTTACAATTTCTAATTTTTTAGGGTCAGTCATTTGGTTTTCTTCAAGAACTATTAAAATTTAGTCTATAATGTTTCTCTCAATTAGCTGTTGCTAACTCCTAAAATTCTTCACTCCATTAAAACAAAACAAAACAAAACAAAACAAAAATGGATGAGGTGGTTCACACCGGTAATCCCAGTGCTGGGAGTCTGAAACAGGAGGATTACTGTGAGTCTGAACTGCATAGGGAAGCACTGTACCAAATAAATAAATAAATAAATAAATAAATAAATAAATAAATAAATACATAAATAAATATTTTAAAGACCCCTCTTAAAATGTATTTAATAACATTTTTAGGAATCTGTATCGGTAGAGATAATATGCTGAAAACTCAAAATATCACACTACTGCCCTCTTTCCACTTCCCTTGTTTTCCGAGCCCTTCTATGACTTGCTACAATGATTCACTTACCTTTACATTGTCTCAAAGTTTTCTTAAATAATATACTGAGACAAGATACTTGAATTTTATTTACTTATTTATTTATTTTGGTGGTACCAGGGATAGAACTCAGGACCTTGCACTTGCCAGGCAAGTACTTATTTCACAGGGCATTCTACATGAACAATGCCCATTTTTTTAAAGATTGATATGGCATTGATGAACCTTTACTGAATATGTACTTTTAATAAGCAGCTGTGTTAGGTATACAGAAAAAAATGATTAATGAAAGCCTTATTCTCCTGGTTTAATGGAAAAGATAAATTTATAAAGAAATGATGATGGTAATGACTGATTCTATGGGATAATGGTAGAAGTATGGTGGAGAAAAGGTTATTCAATCAGTAGTGCTGAGTGAATTGGCCAATTGATCTCTACCTCAGAACATACTCAAAAATCAATCCTGAGTGCTTGGTTGATGTAAATGTGAATGTTACAATAAGAACTTGTTCTTTATTGTGGAATGAAAAATATTACATAAAGTCTGCTTGAGACTTTATGCTTAGGGCAGTGTCATTTTAGACCACATCTTGTTAGAGTGTTTAGAATTCTAAAATTGTGCCCAAACTTTCCTACTTATTGGGATCCAAGGGTCAAGTTTCAATTTCCATCTGAGGTCCTTAACTACGTGTGCAAAATGACCTCCCCCTCTCCCTTCCCTTCCCTTTGCTGTCTCCTCCTCTCCTCCCTATTCTTTTCCTTTCTTAAAAATATTTTTTAATTTTTTATTACTTTTAATAAGAAATAACAATATGATAGTTTCAAAACATGTTAGTAGTACATTCGTAATAATTGACACATTGCATATTGTTGTCGTCCTCATAAGAGTTATACAGAGCACAGGGTGTGGTGGACATGATACATTTTCTAATTGATATTGGTAAGGAAAGAAAAAAAAAGAAAAAAAATTTCTTCTCTTTGAACTGAGAGGAAGTAGTTATATACATAGTCCAGTGTTCCATAATTGCATTGGGTTACCTGTAAAACTGACAATGTTGGAGGCTGATGATTTAAGCCTCTTGCAGCTCATCATACTAAGCTAGTTCTGCGTTTTAAGCCTTGTAATTAAGTTTTTCCACTGGGTGACCAAGAGCAAGTTAAAGCAAGACCTGTACAACAAAACATTCATCTTTTGTAGCTTCCAAGGTCAAATCCCCTCAGGATTAACTTTGGAACCATGTACAGTGCTTTGTAGAACTGTTGTCAGTGTCAGCCTTTGGGACCTATTCTTTTCCTTTTCCTTCTCCTTCTCCTCCTCTTTCTCCTTCTCTTCTTTCTCCTTCTCCTCCTTCTCCTTCTCTTTCTTCTCCTTCCCCTTCTCCCCCTCATCTCCTCCTCCTCCTTCTCCTGCTCCTTTTCCTTTTCTTTCTCCTTCTCTTTCTTCTGCTTCTCCTCCTTTTCTTTCTCCTCCTCCTTCTCCTCTTTGGTCATAATCACATTCAAGATCAGAACACTTAGGTAGAGCATTACCTATAAATGGAGAGATGGAAATGAACTGAAGCTCATTATCCACAGTAGCTTTCTGTGTGTTTCTTAGAAATGCAAAGTGAAAAACAAACACAAAACTTTAATGTGCAAAGACGTTTGTAATCATAATAGTAGAGAACTAGAATAAGCATAGGATCATAGAATGTATGGGGAAATTAAGAATCTGAATCATCAAATAAATATGTTGGACATTGTGACTCATATAAAAATGTATATATATTCTTTATACTCTTTCTCCTTTTCTTTTTTTTATGGTCAGCTCACCCTGTTCTGGGGAAGGGGCTGGTACAGCATGTGGTGCTGGGGGTCGAACCATGGTCCCTGTGGTTGCCTAAGCTTTCTTAAGTAGGTGATATAGAACACTGAACCATCTTGCTGGCCCCTACTCTAGCTCCTCTTAAAGAAGGTTCTAAAAATTTGTTTTTCTCCAAGATTCAATGCTAGTCAAAGGCAAGAAGAAGCTGTTTTCTAGACAGAGTACAATCCCTTCCTGTGATTTTCCTCTGGTGGTGAAAAGAGTTGGTTGACTTAGAAGACTCTTTAATATTTTCTTTTGAATGTCAAATGAATCTTAAACTAAAATAATAGCTTATTCATTTACCTCTAAATCAGTTGGGGTAAAATATTGCTTTTGGGTTCTGTTTACTGTTTCCCAAATCAGAATCTTCTAGCAATAGGTTCTAGAAATCTGTATTTTAAACAAGCACTCTTGGTAAGTCTTGGGAGTTGTAAACAAGAAGGAGCTCTCTCTAGTGTCATTTCATTTTGTAAATTTTTAAAAAATTTATTATTATTATTATATTATTATTTATAATCGTAAATATATTGCATAATGTCTTCAGCATAGTTGTTGAGAGTACAAGATGCAAGCATGATTTCTTATCTAAATCTCATTCGTACAGATCTTTCTTTTGATTGCACAAAGAGAAAGTAACTGTATACTTAGTCCAATAGTCGGTAACAGCAATGGATTATCAGCTCATCTGGCATTATTGGGGGCTGTGGACGAGCTTTTTACTACTCAGCTTATTAATATGGCTTTCCATTTTATACCTTATGGTTAGATTTTTCTGCTGGATGGTTAAGACCAAGGTAAAGTAAGACCTATGTTAAAAAGAATATGTAACTTCTGTATCTGATAAGGTCAGTCAGGTTTGCTCAAGGTTTACCCTGGAATCATACTGTGATTTGCAACACTTCTGTCAATGTCAGCCATCTGGATGAGTCACAAGCATTGCTTAACCATTTTGCTCTCTGTGGAATCCTGAGAGAATGTTTTTCTCTCTAGGAGACTCTCCTTAGGCATACTGTACATCATTGATCACTTTCCTCTGTGTTCCCATAATCTTGAACAGGAAATTTGGGACTCCACTGAGTTACGTGCTGTTACAGTACAGGTTCTTTTATGTCCTGTGTTCTTACTGACCTTGAAGGGCTAAAGCCAAAATATTGGCTATACTTGTACCCCTTCTTTTTCTCTAATTGTTTCGACTGCCAACTTAAGTTATTAACCATCCAGAAGAGAAGGTTAATGATAGTATTCCCTATAACATAGGCAGTTGAGCTTAACATCATTATCTTTCTGAATATCAAATGTCTTAGACATAACATGAAACAGGTATTTTCCATCAATTGTTGATATTCTAAAGTTTAAACCCCTATAGAATGTTAAAAAAGGAACAAATACTTATTGTTACAGAGATGTTTTTGAATTTAACCATTTACAAAATTGTACCATCACACTTCGATGGCCTTGTTTTCCCTGTCTTGTATTTCTCTAGTGTCATTTCTTGTCTTCTCTGTTGAACTGTTTCTTCTTCTCTGTCTCTCTAGACCTTAAACATTTTGTAGTCGAAGATGTGTTACAAATAGAGCAGAACAAAAGAAAACCAATTAACAGAATCTTAAAGATGACAGACTGTATTCCTAACCTGCTTTATTTTATTTTATTTTTATTTTTTTGTGGCCGGCTCATCCCATCGTGAGGGTGGGGCTGACGAGGTGTGTGGTGTAGCAGATCAAACCTTGTCCCTTCACACTTACCTAAGTTTGCCTAAGCAGGCTCTTCAGACCGCTGAGCTATTCTGCCAGATCTCTTAACCTGCTCTAAACCATTAGGTGGCTGCCCAGTAAGCTGCGATGGAGCACTTCCGTGGCTGCTGTCCTCCTTCATCTGCGTCCCTGCTGGCCTACTGTCCTCTTAACCTGGCCAGCACTGTTTCCTCATGAGATCACTGGTGCTTTCCTGCTCTCCACATGGAAAACAGTACCCCCTTGCAGTTCGACGCCATCACATTGTTTGCATCTCAGGTCCCACTTCACCTCCTCACACAGCGTCCTCCTTCTCATCTAGACCTTGTGCTCTCCCCTCCTCATTCTCCGGCACATCGGCAAATCCCACCTAGCTTACCTCCGGGCACCAGCTAATAGATCAATTCATCAGTCTCTTTATTTTTGTTTCCTAACCCCAATTGAATGGAAGGAGAACGTTGGTATAAATCATTGCCATACCGTCAGTGCCAAAACCCTATTGACCCCAATGAGTGTGCAGTAATTATTTAATGAATATTGAATTGAAAAACATCAGAAGTTCAAAACATTAAAGGACTGATAAGTCTCCAAATCAAAATTGTCAACCGCAATCTGCCTGATCTCACAACCGCCTCCTCTTCCGCTCTTAGGGTCTTGACTCTGGCCTTGCCCCATGTTGCTCCTTGCAGATGAGAGCAGAGGAAGGGCAGTGACCCAGATGACACAATAGGAAACTCTGCAAATGAGGCCTTGCTTTTTAACTGGGAAGCTAAACAGCAAATCATTTCAATTTCACTTCCTACATATAAAAGAAAAATATGGGTCCTTAATTAATTATGAAATTATTCAACGAACATGTATCACTAACCAACTCTTTGTGTGGTCTATTCTAAGTGCTTGGAATAGATGAAAAACAAAACAAAATAATAATTCTTTCTTCCAAGGGGCTTCCTCATATTACTATCTGTTAAGTAGACCGTTTGCTTCAATCAAATTGCAGAAATCTTGTTCTCCATCCTGAATTCTTTTCTTCATTTTTTGGTAAATAATAGGGCTGTTTGCTTTTGAATTGAGATTCAAACTCTTTCTTTTTTGAGACAGGGTCTTGCTATGCAGTTCAGGCTAGCCTTGAGCTCACTTTTGTAGCCCAGGCTGGTCTCGAACTCTCACCGATCCTCCTGCCTAAGCCTCCCCAGTGCTGGGATTACAGGCGTGAGCCACCACGCCCGGCTTCAAACTCTTCCTAAACTCTTCCTAAATATGTAGGTAAGGTTTTCTAAAATGCGTATTTCAAATTATCTCCAAAAATGTCAGCCATTATAAATTCAATATATATCAGTACCATTCTCAACAGGAAGTTCTTAGCATAATAATAGCTGTGGAAGTTTTTTAAAAAAGGATATGAATTCAGAAAAATGAATATTAGACAGATGAATAGACTTCTATTCATAAAGGAATTAGAGATGCAATTCAGGTAAAATGTCCTTTCATGTTCTTTACAGGACCTACCTGTTTAGAACTAATGTAAGGAAAATATTGCTTGAAAAGAACAAAATTTAACTTGAATTTCAGAGTAGTAATTATGTATCGAAAATGTCTTGGAAACTTATCTTAATTCTATATCGTTTGTAGATCTGAGGAATTACAAAATTTGAGCTATTTAAGAATATTATCAACATATCAAAGCATAGACAAAAATGCCAATGCTTTAAAAGAAAACAAACCAAAGCAGGGAGACAACCACACCAGCTTTGCTTCTCCGTGCAGCAGAAAGGGGCTCCCTTCTTCCATACCTCCCGGGTGTTCCCAGGAGGCTCCTGGGCTCCACTCATCCACAGGAAAGGAGGAGACAGGAGCAGCCAAATGCAAACTGCCGTATCGTGAGAAATGTCAGTGCCTTTTTCCTAGGCACCAAAAGCTGAATGATTCTACTGCTGCGACCTTTTACTTTATTCTATTTTTTAAAAAGCTACAAAGAGGGAATGGTGAAGCTGGCATTCCTTTTTTTAAAATACTGCCTGGCCCTCTTGGATGTGGGGCCTACATAGTTTATGCTGCAGTTAGGAAATTACTTTTAAAAACTACTAATCTAGATTCTACTTCCTGTATCAGTGAGTACTTATTCTTGGGAGAGCTGCATTCCTCTGATGCCACAGATATTTCTAGATAAGGAAAATTCTTGATTCCTTTCAGCACCGGAACCCTCTTCTATGTAGAATTTTCTTAGCTCAGAAGTTAGACTAGATTAGATAATGGAGGCTTTAAGAAATATGTTGCTGAATACGTGCTTTCCATCAATTCTCTGCTGATGGGGCAAACTTGAAAGGAAAACCAACTTGGCAGGGAGGGGCAATGGCCTTCATAACCGTTTGAGACTCGTGTATCATTTTCCATCCTTCCCAATGCAGAGGACAAGGGGAGCAAAGCAAAGAACTCCAAAGACCAAATGAACAAGCATGTATGCTTTGATGGATGACTTAAAAATCAATATACATATACATATTTTTCCTTTTAAATGTTAAAGTAAGATATATTTGTCTGACCCTCCAGTAAATTCCTATGTGCCATTAAGTTTTGAGAATAATCTGGATAATCAAGGCAGTGGTAGTTAATAAAAACAAGATATACCTCCTTAAGGTCATCCTCTGATACCCAAGCAGAAGCTTCCATCGGTACCTAGGCGCTTGAGATACACTCACCAGTCCCTGTGCTGTGGCCCCCCAGAGCAATAACAGCTGGCTAAATGCCTGCCGTCTGGGTGAGCAGTAAGTTATGTGACAGAGAGATGGCTTAGGAATAAATATGACACAGCACTCCTTTCTTGCAGCCGAAACCTGGAGAAGGTATCAGTGTGATGGCCAGACTGGGAATACAGTTCAGGGGAAGGAAAGAATCCTGAAAATAACACCTTTCAAGTGCAATATGTTTCTGCCTTTTCCCAAATTTGTGACTTTAAGAATTTGATTTTTTTTTAAGAATTTGATAAATGTTATTATCCTTTATCATACTTCAGTCAAGACTAGCAGTAAATATTCAATCACATGAAGAGTGTGGAGCTGGGGAAGAGATCAATATTGATGCTCTGTCACAAAAGAGAAAAGTCAGGTAGTACTTACTGTCACTCCAAATGAAATGTGGCTGCCAGGTGAGTCAATAAGTGAAAGAATACCAAAATAACAATTGACAGGGTGTAGCAGGCAGTCTCTTCAGAGAATTTTCCAGCTAGCAAGTAAATTAGCAATGCCATGGTTGGCCAGTTGATTCTGAGTTCTGTTTAGTGACTGTTGAAGGGTTTCACTGATGTTCCAGTGCACTGATTTAATCTTGAACAAGCCCAGCTGCTTCCAAACCGGTGCACACCATGCAGAAGGGACAAAGAAATAGATGGGATTTTGAGTCTGGGGAGCAACAAGGGTCAGTAGCTACAAAACAAACCATGGGGCCAGGCTTCTTGGTCTCAAAGACCAGCTTTTCTGGTCTAGAAAATGGGCGTAAAAATAGCGTCTGCTCTGAGAGGTTGTTGTGAGGAATAAGGGAAGTATTTCAGGTGATGCTTCAAAAAGAACAGTGCATGTGCTTAGTAATGTCTAGAGATCATCGATTCTGCTTTGGAAAGCATTGTTTGCCCAGTTACACTGGCCATGAGAAGTCAAACAGGAAGTGGATTCTACAATAGGCTACAAGGTCAAATCCCAAGCTCAGTCTCACTGCTCATTGAAATTCTCGCATATACTTCTGTTAAGGGAATGTCTGCACATGCAAAGCCCAGTGAAATACCAAGCGTGGACTGGTCTGTTATAAACAAAGCATGAAATTTATTTTTCAAGCATTTCATAATTTTATTTGCAAAGTATTTCAAAGTCGTATACTATAAAAGTTTCATGTAGTATAGAAGCACATACAGTAAAATGTCAGTGTTCCTCTCACTAGGTCCTTACTGAGCATTTTAATCAGGGCATTTTTAATAATAATAATGGTATTTTCCTAGAAAATGTTCATATATATATATATATATGTATGAACATTTACATATACATGAACATTTATATATTTATGAATGTTATATATATAATATATGAATGCATTTGTGTGGGTAATAATTGACATTATCATGATGTTGTGACTATACATACATATATATATCTTTTTAAAAGTAAGTACAACTACCCTGTTTTCCTTTGATAATATTTTTCACTCACTTTTTATTAGTGACCATTCCATGCTAGTACATACGTTTATAATTCATTTTATATAAAAGGTATCATTTTGATATATAATATAATGTATCATATCCCATGGCATGTGTACTCTATATCTTATTTCCTGTTTTGAGTATGTCCAACATATTATTATTTGAAAAACGCTGTGCATAAATCTTTGCATTTATGTGGAAAAACTTCTCGTTTAGTACTGAACAAGACATGCACCTTTTTCGTTGTGAAAAAACTTACTAATGTGCTATGCTTTTGTATAGTTGAAAGGATGATAGACGAAAGTATCTCTGCCCACATTCTGGCCAACCACGAATAGGATTAGCAGTTTAAAGTTTTTAACTTCATATTGTTTTCTTCAAGAATGTTTTTCTCATACCCTCAACACTTTTGTATTTCTTTGTTCATAAATTTTCTCTTCATGCTTTGTTTTTTATTACTTTATTTAGTTGAATCTCTTTATTCTTGCTAAAGGCATACATTGCAAAAATTTCCTCTTTTAGATTATGCATTTTTTAATATATCGCACTAACCTTTATATAGAATTAACTACAAAGGTTACCGACTTATTTTTCCACTCTTGAAATACTTATACTCAATGTTTGTTGAGTTAATTATAAATTGAGTTATTTTATAATAGTTAAATATAAAATTAACTTGTTTAATTATGTGACTATTATAAAACAATTTAGACATGTAAAAAACATGGAAAAATAAAAACAAACATTTGTCATTTTCATTAAAATCTTAATATTTGGGGCCTGGCAGGATGGCTCAGCGGTCTAAAGCGCCTGCTTAGGAAAGCTTGGGCGGCTGCAAGGACCACGGTTCAATCCTCAGCACCACATGCTGCTGAGAACCAGGGCAGGCTGAGCCGGTCATAAAAATAAATAAATAAACAACAACAAAAATAAATAAATAAATAAATAAACAACAACAAAAAATCTTAATATTTACAATAACTTACATACCTGTGACAAGAATTGCCGGTGTAGTTGAAACCTTCTATATGTACTCCTGGATCTTACCATTTATCTTTCCAACTACCACCATAAAATATTGTATATTATTCTATCATATAATTTTAAATATTTTCAACACTCACATATACATACATCAACTATTGTTTTTCATACTTTTTAGTTAAGTAGGTAGTATTATACTATTTTCAGTCTGACTTTGAGGCTTTTAAAAAAAATTTATTACTTTTAGTAAGAAATAACAATGTGACAGTTTCAAAACACATTAGTAGTACATTCCCAATAATTAATACAATGCATATTTTTGTCCTTGTAGTAGTTATACAGAGCACAGGGTGTAGACGTGATAATTTCTCTAATCGTTATTGGTATGAAAAATTTCTTCTCATTGAACTCAGAGAAAGTAGTTGTATACATAGTCCAGTGTTTCATAATCACAACGTATTATTGGCAGAACTGGCAATGTAGAAAGCTGCTGATTTAAACTTTTTTTTTTTTTTTTTTTTTTTTTGTGGGATCAGGGTTCAAACTCACGACCTTGCACTTGCCAGGCAGGCACTTGTGCCACGGAGCTTTTTCCCCAGCCCCTGATTTAAACCTTTTACAGCTCAGCATACTAATCTAGCTTTATGTTTTGTGCCTCATGGTTAAACATTTCTGCTGGATGGTTAAGACAAAGTTGAAGCAAGAACTGTATAACAAAACATCTAACTTTTGTATCTCCCAAGGTCAGTCAAATCCCTTCAGGATTTACTTTGAAACCATGTACAGTACTTTGTAAAGCTGTTGTCAGTGTCAGCCATCTAGATGAATCACAGCGATTGCTTGACCAGTTTGCTCTCTGTGAAAGCCTGAGAGAATGTTTTTTCTCTAGATGATTCTCCTTAGGCACAGTATACATCATTGATCCCTTTCCTCTGTGGCTACATAATCTTCTTGAACAAAAAATTTGGGAAGCCACTGAGTTATAGAATGTTACAGCACAGATTCTCTTATGTCCTGAGTCCTCACTGAACTTGAAGGGCTAGGGCCAAAATATTGGCTATCCTTGTAGCCCTTTTTTTCTTCTAATTTTTGGCCTATAAACTTATATTCTTAAGTCTCCAGAAGAAAAGCTTAGTGATACTATTACTCTAAAACACAGGTACTTGAGCTTAATATCACTGTCTTTCTGAGTAACAAACATCTTAGACTTAACTTGGAATTAGTATTTTCCATCAGTCATTGATGTTCTAATAAATCTCTATAGAATGTGATAAAAGAAGTTACACATTTTTATACAGGCATTTAGAAATCTAAGCATATATAAAATTATAGCCTGTCAATCCTATGGCATTTTTCCTAGTCTCTTACTGCCATTTAATACCCTTTTTTGTTTTCTTATAAACCAACTATCTACTTGAGAGAGAGTGTAGGAGTAATTGAATTACATTAGGAGCAGCACACATCTAAAAGACCAGAATGACAGGTATTTCAACTATAGTTTCAGTGTCACACATTGCTATCCTCAGTGAGAAAACCCTTTTGGAGGTTCTTAGGACCATTATCTAATTCATCCTGTGTGTATAAGTTATGGCTCTGCCCTTGCCATCTTTCCTATCTTTTCTGCTTACAGTCCTGACTTTTGAGTTTTTAATATTAATGTAAGTATCTCCTTATTATACTTACTCCTTATTATACTTTGTATGCAGAATTTCAGTGATTCAATCATAATTTATGGGTGTACCACAATTTATTGTTTATTCTTTTGGTTGATGTTTACATTTCAAAAATTTTGTTTGTATTTATTTACTTGTTTCTAAATAACCCTAATATAGCTTCTTTAAAAAAAATTAAAGGAATAAAAAATAGTAAGAAAACCATTAGAAATGATACAGTTTCACTATACAAAATGATAGGAATTCAACAGTGGTTTTCATATTGCATATTGTTGTCTTTGAATTGGTTTTTCAGACATAACCATGCAAAACTGGTCAAAACTAAATAATGAAAAACTTAAAAGAAAAAATGAGCATTAACTGTTCTGCTTAGTAGAACAGTGGGAATCAGCAGGACAATTATTTCAGCTATCCTGTATATATACATACATATTTTCCCCTTCTTTCTTTTCTTTTCTCCTTTTCTTCATCCCAGTTATCCTTTCCTTTGAACACTTTTTTTCTCTCTTGCAGCATCTATTGAACCTTTTGGATTTTATTTACTCTTTCAGGTTGTTACATTAGGGAGACCATATAGGTCTAATTTATTTCACTTATGAGTATGGTCTCCAGTTGCATCCATTTACCTATAAAAGCCTTGAGTTTATGTTTTCCTATAGCTGAGTAATACTGCATTATATAAAAGTACCTTAATATCTTCTTAATAACATATTAGTTTTTCAAATATAGTGTCTTAGGATAAGTCATGTAAGTCACTGACAATAGCTATTAAATATTGCTATGATTGAGATCTACAGTGTCCCTCCAATGTCTCATGTGTTCAGAGATGGGCTTTTGGAAGGTGGCTGGCTCACAAAGGCACTGTACTCATCAATTGGTTAACCTCCTGGTGAGCCCTTGGGAGGTGCAGCCTGGTTAAAAGAGCAGCCAGTGGGGACTTGCCCGGGAAGGGTATGTTCCTGCCCCAGTTTCTCCCTTCTCCCTTTGCTTGTTGGCTCTCAGGATTGAGCAGCTTGCCTTGGCCATGACCTTCTACCGTGGCTCTGGAACCAGTTGTTATGGACCAAACTCTAAAACCGAGAGCCTAGATAAACTTCTCCTTAGGTGATGGAAGGTAGTAGTTCTGTCCCTGTAATGGGAAACTGGTGAATAGGAGTGTATTCAATCACATTGCACTCCAAAGAAGTGGAGCCACTGTCCACTTACTTAAAATCAGAACATATGGACCTCTAGCTGAATATTCATATTAAAATCTTAAATTCATGGGGGAGTGATTTTATCTTTGAAGAACTGAGGCAGAGAGCCCATTTTTCATATGGCTAATCAATAGCCTTAGAGCCATTTATGGACTAGTCTGTCCTTTCCACACTGATCTTCCCTTCCTGCTCTAGTTACATAATGTGCTTTCCTAAGTGTGTAGTTCTATTTCTAAATTCTCTGGCTTTCACTACAGCCTCATTTTTCTTCCCTTTTCTAGATCACACTATCCTAGTTATGACTTACCGCTGAGAAACCAAGTTTTCCAATTGTTTCTTTTCAATATTGTTTAATTGTTAAATCAGATTTTTCTCCTCCTCTATATAAAATTTTGGATTACATTGACAAGAATAGTGGGACCTTTCAATCTACAGGTGTTTCTGATAAAAAGGATATTTTATTTTTTCTTTATCTCTATCTTTTTCTCTCTCTCTTCTCTTCCTTTCCATCTTTTCTCTCTCTCTCTCTCTTTCCATAGAAGTACTTGTGATGGATGTTAGAATTCATACTTCATCTCTATTTCTTTTGTCATAGTACTGGCCATTTTGCTGTGACTTATTTACTTTTTGTCCCCAGGTTTGTTGTGGGAAAGTATCTGGGATTGATTTCTTAATTGTGTTTTCCTTCCTATTTCCCCTACTTATGAATTGTTTTAGTGATTTCTTTCTCTTAGCATCTTTGCTCTTAATGAATGATTCTTTAGAATTCTTTCTGAAATTGCTAGCTATTCTTACTTTTAAATGCTCCCTGCTTTCTAAAGGCTTTAATTCTTTTATTTATAGAATTTATCAGCCGTCTTTTATGTTGTTAGATTTCCTCAAAAGGTTGCTGAATATTTCATGCCTATTGTATCTATGACTGATGCTTTAGACACTGTTGTCAGCAGGAGAATATTCCAGTGTTTAAATGACAATTTTTTTGTTCTTGTTGTAGAGGCAAATAGTGACCCTGGTAATAAGAGATCTCCCTCCTCACATGTATGTATATATTAGGGTTTGGATAAATCACTCTCCAAAGCCTCGTGCATTCAGGCATAACTAGACCACAGCAGGCTTTATGCCTCAGTGAACTAGGCCACTGGTGAGAACTAGGCTGCTGGTGAGTTCTGCTGAACATCCCATCAGGAGGTGGGGTCTGCTTTGCATAGGCAGGTCAATGGGAGTATGACCCGGAAAAGTAGATCCTTGGCCGGGTCTGCTCCCTTCTATCTCTGCTTTCTGGTGCCATGAGTTGAATGGATTTCCTCCTCCACTTGACACTATTCATGCCTTGGAGCCAGCCAGCCATGGATTAAAAGCCTGATCCAGAATAAACATCTCCTCCTTTAACTTGTGGATATTTAGCATTTCGTCCTGGTGACAAGAAAGTGACCGAGATAGGTGTGCATGTGTTCATGACCTAACTATAGCAAAAATAGGGCTTTCTTTTGGTGAGTGCTTATTGCCTATTTTCTAAGTGTATCTGCTTCTGATGCCTACATAGCTGTACTGGGTCTCCTGAAGTATCAGCCTGCTTCCCTGTCCTTAGACGAGCATTTTTCTTTTCTTATTTTTCTTTTTTTTTTAATTGTTTTTTGGAACTGCAGCTCAAACTCGGGTCCTTGCGCTTGCCAGGCAGGCTCTATGCTGCCGAGCTAGCTCAGCCCTAGACGTTCACTTTTAAATGGCTCTCCTTGTGGCCTTAGTGAAAGGCAGTGCTGTGAGTCAGCTTCTGGAAGCAAGGCACCGGCACAGGCAGCAGGGAGAGCCTTTGCCAGCCCTTTCTAGGCTCCGTTGCCTTGGAATCTAGACTCACTTGATGATTTAGCTGTGTTGTGTTTTTCCTTCTGTTCATCCTCATCAGAAATGCCTCCTTTATCTAGGGTGCTAAGGATACATTTCCTGGGCTGACAGGCTTGCTGAGAGTTTGTTTTGGTGTCATTTCAGTATGATTTTTTTGAAGGCAGAGAGATAAAGTTAGACATCTTGAGCTAGAAGTGTTTAGTCAACAGTTTAAAACGGAGTGATCCATCATTTCTATTGTGTTCCATGCCGTGGATAGAATTCAATGAGATAATAATTTCACTGCATTGGAAAGCGACATCATATATTCAGCTGTGCTTTCCATGGGACTTAAAACAATAAATGACTTTATGGTTGAATGAGTAAAACCACTGTTTTTTAAGAGTACATAAACTCTTCTAAAGTGAAGGTTTCACAGTTTCTCTTCTTTTAAAATTTACTTACGTGGTGCTTTTGTGTGTGTGTGTGTGTGTGTGTGTGTGTTTGGGGGAGGTGCAAATTCTCCAGATGTTGTTTTTCTATTCCACAAGCTAAGCTGAGAAATATTCTCAGCTTTTTAATTTTAATGTTATGGTTTTGCTTTTCTCTTCTTTCTAAGCTCCAATGCCAGTATGTCAGAGCAGTGACATGGAGCTTCCTGAAGCAGATTGCACATAGCAGCCTCAAATTCAAGGCTCTGGATGAGATTCCAGCCTGAGTACTTGCATTTTCAGCCTAAATGTAATGCTTCTTCTTTTGTTTTATTTATTTATTTATTTATTTATTTATTTATTTGTTCTTTGTAGATTAATGTTCTTTTAGGGCAACAGATATACATTTGCTCTAGAAATGTTTGTACCTGTTTCATTTTCTCCTTAATAATGGAAGGAGAATGATTTTGGTGAAACAAATAATTTAGCAATGTTCTGTGCAGAGTGAATTGTACTAGAAAAAAACATACTTCCCTGCAAGAAGAAGATTTTTAAAAATCATTTTGGATTCACAAACAATACCTACTAGCTTAGTGTACATGTATAAGAAGAATCTTTATAATTGAAAACTAAAGGCCCTGGCTCTAAGCTGGTGGTTAGCTAATTAACTTGACCTAATTATGCTATTGAATTGTGTATTTAGAACAGACATTTGCCTCAGAGAATATTTTAATGTGTTATTTTAGAGCTTGAATCAAAATAATAGCAAGCAATTAAAATTTATGGTCATAGGGAGATGGGGAACTGGGAGAGACTCCCTTCATTATATTTTCTTCCTAAGCATAAATCATCATAATTGCTTTTGCAATAAACACAGATATGATTCAGCAGTTATTGCTTCAATCCCAAAGATTTACTGTGTGGCCCTATGAGAATCGTAACTAGCTAAGGAATTCGCTTGGGAAATGACGACAACAAAATAACCTCTTGTATTCCTGTGACATGGGCCTGACTATAGTTATTATTAGAAACTGAAGGGACAGCCAAATAGCTCAAGGGCTGGCCAAATAGCTCCACAGATTAAAGTACCTGTAAGCAGGCCAGGGCCGGGGTTTGATCCTGCCCCTGGAGCATGCTGGGATAGCAATTAAGACTGGCCATTGTAGTACACACCTGTAACCCAGCCCTTGGGAGGCTGCAAACAGGCAAGTCACTATGGGTTGGATCTAGTAGTGAGACCCTGAACACCTTGCAGACCCCTCCCTAAAATATACAAAAAAAGAAAAGAAAAGAAACTGAGGGCAACTGCTCTAGACCATGGCCAAGCAGAACCTTCACCGAGATTTAGCATTGTTTCTATTATTTTGATGAAATTATAAGGCTTAGTGTTTTAAAAATGTGTTAATTAGATAATGATTACAGTAGCTTGGCTGACATGGACAGGAATAACATAATTGCTTCATGATGGCTGCAAAAGGCAATTTCTTCCGGTTTTTTGTTGCTGTTGGTTTTTTTTTTTTTTTTTTTTTTTTTTTTTTTTTTTTTTTTTTTTTTTTTTTTTTTTTTTTTTTTTTTTTTTTTTTTTTTTTTTTTTTTTTTTTTTTTTTTTTTTTTTTTTTTTTTTTTTTTTTTTTTTTTTTTTTTTTTTTTTTTTTTTTTTTTTTTTTTTTTTTTTTTGCTGGTACCAAGGATTGAACTCAGGACCTTGCACTTGCCAGGCAAGCACTTATTCCACTGAGCTATCTTCCCAGCTTCTAAAAGACAGTATTGGGAGGTGTTTTTATTAGGGAAGTGATTCTCTGTTGGCAGTATTTTAAGAAATAGAATTAATAAACAGCTTGGGGGGACTTTTGTTTGAGGGCACCAAAAGTAATATCTTTAGGATATTATCCATGGCTCGAATTTCTGATGAGTGAAACTTTGTAGGTAGTTATTTTACCCTTATTGTTTATATGACCTTCCTTTGCCAACCAGCTCTTTCCTCTCCCCATTAATAGGGTACTGTACACCTCATGTTCTATACAATCATTTATATTTTTGATCACAGGCATAGCTCAGAGAAGAGGATTTGAATTGCTTCCCAATTAAAAGGGAACAGAAACCTGAAGAGAAATCCTGATGATGCTTTGTTTGTTGCTAGTCTTAAACGTCAAAATTTCCAAGTAACATTGTGACTATTTCTATAATTTTCTTTTCAGCACACCATGTATGGTTATAAACGGCTGTCGCTGTAATAAAATATGGGTACAGATAAGATTATATCCTAAATATTTTATATTTCTGCAATTCCCTTTTCAACATAGTTAAGACATCCATCATTTTTATTTTGTTATTCTGGGTTGTGTTAGATGAAATGTCTTCATTTCTCAGAATACCTTGATTTTATTTTTTCCAAGTGACAGGTTTACTTTCAGAATCCTCCAGATGTGCTCCCATAAACCTGACAAATTTAAATTTCATAACACCTTTTTTTGAGATTTTATCACTTTGGTAAGCCCTCCAAATTGGCAACTCTGTAAGCCAAACCCTACAGTAGATGTGTAGATTCATCTGATCATCCATAGACCCCAATGAATCTTCTCTAAAATAAACCTGAAGTACTTTGTACTTAGTAAGTACTTCATAATATGTTTGGCAATAAAGTGGTGTAATGCAAAAAAAAAAAAAACTGCATTAAAATTGTCTTATTAAAAGAAAATAATGAAAGTTTTATAAATATAAGGTAGGAAAATACTAAAAGTGATATTAATACCATAGTGATTTAAAAACTAATATGATACAAAACTAATATGATAAAGTTTTTTAAGGATTTGGATTATGTTCTTTATTTGAAATAAAATAACTCCATTCTAGTTTAGAAACTTTTTGTCTACAGTTGTCTTTTAGTGTTTTTATGGAATTCGTTCTAGGGTCCCTTGCAGATGATAAAATCTGAGCGTGCTCAATGCCTTGTACAAAATGGTGTAGCATTTTCTTATAACCTGTCTAGACCCTCCTACATCTTTTAAGTCATTTCAGTTATATACAATACCTAATACAACGTTTGTACCATACAAATAGCTTCTGTACTGCATTATTTGGGGAATAATGGCACAGCAAAGCTCTGTACGTGTCCAGTTGTGCTTGTGAATACTTTCGCTTCATGGCTGATTGAATCCTGACTTCTAGAGTAATTACACACATATCGGTGTTTCTGTGGCATTATAGGACCTAAGGAAAATGACTACACCTGAGAAATATCTAAATAACTTTAAGGATCTCATTAATACAAGCTTGGTTTAACCATCATACTTTCATATTTGAATTATTGCAACAGTCTTCTAAACATCTCCCTAAAAACTTTTGAAGAGTTCCCTTTGCAGGGCCAGCGAGATGGCTCAGTGATTTAAAGTACCTGCGTAAGCAAGCTTAGGAAACTTCAGGAACTGCAGTTCCATCCCTAGCACCACATGTTGCACCAGCCCCACCTCCAGGGCAGGCTGAGATGGCCATTAAAAAAAAAAAAGTTTCTTTGTCGATTTATTTATTTATTTATTTATTTATTTATTTATTTATTTATATTTTATGTATTTGGGACAAGGTCTACAGGGTCCCCTATTATGCACATCAGACTTGTAGTGATTCTCCTGTTTTCATCCTCCCAAGTGCTGGGATTACAGGCATGTACCACTGCACCCAGTCTCAATCAAAGTCAGCATGCCCCAGGGTTAAAGCCACCACAGCAGGATGGGGGATAGAACCCCTGGCCCTTGCGTCTGCCTATGCAGGCACTTTGGTCTGCTGAGCTATCTTGCTGGCCCTCCTCTTTTGCTGTATAAAGAAAATCTAAATTCCCTGGAGAGTCCAAAAGGCTGGAACTAGCCTTCCCTGGCTGACCTTTCTTCTTCCTCTCTTCCTCTTTGTTGGTGATTCAGTCTGGAAACTTCTTTCTGACCTGTTTTCCCACTTCCCAGCCTTCACCCTCGCTCTTCCTCCTCTCACCCCACAATTCTGTCCCTCCATGTCCTAGCATGTACTCCTCTCCAAAATCATCTTATTTATTCATTTCTTAGTTGTCTTCCTTCATAAAGACACAACTCAGAAGTAAGGATGGGCCCCATCTGTCCACTTTTCTACTAAAAATTCTAACTACTACATAATACTATTGGCTGAATGGATGGAGGGATGAATGGGTGGGTGGATGAATGAGTGGACTCTAATTCAGAGTTTAATATGAAGAATACAAAGATGTGTTCAGGACCTGCAAAAATCTATAAAACTCTGTCCAGTCACATAAAAAAGTCAAAAGAAATTAGAAGTATCTGAAATAAACAGAAAATGCTGAGAAAGAGAAAAGGCAAGAGTGACAGAATCCAGTCATAATCGTGGTGACTCCAGCATAGCTTGAAACTGGCTGTGCTAGCCTGTGTGACAAACCCTGATGGGAAGAAGACAGACCGAGGAAGAGCTTGGCAGTGCTGAAATGGGAACGTGCACCTGTTACTTCACTCAGCCCTGACAAACCTCAGTGTGCTCCACCTCTGGCCATGCAGGGGTTGAATTTGGGCATCTTTGTGCGGGTGGCAGATGGCAGGCACCAGGGAGCTATGAACACTGTCACTGTCGCATTCCTGGAGTCCTAGCACAGCCAAGCTCTGAGGATCAGAGCAGGTCAGTGTGGATGAGAGAGGCAGGCTGCCAACGAGTTCATGTCCTGCCAAGCTGGAGCTGCTGCTCAACTTCCACCACAAGGGCTCTGTGGGAATTAGGTGTCAGCATGATGAGATTTTATTTTTCCAAAAAGGCCGAATATGTAGTTATTATATGCAATTTCCCTGCACTTAAATACCAGCAGCAAAATCAACTTACAAGACACACCATGAGCCGAGCAGAAACAGCTATATAGTCCCCCAGTTTACAGCCTCTAATTCATAATTTTCAAACTTCTTTCCAATATAATTCTTTTTGAAGTGCCTAAGAACAATGTAAAATAAGTAAGTAGAAATCTAATATTTTTGACTATGCAATGAACACATTCTTATTTTAAAAGAATTTGAGAGTACAGAAAAACATTAAAATGCAAAAGCAAGAAATTCTAGTTGTACTGTTATACCAGGTAACATTTTAGTTATGTTTTTCTATAGTTAAGATTAATGATTACTGTTTAAACACATTTATTTATACATAAATATGCATTTAAAAATATGTGTGTACATATACAAGCTATCTAAGTATACTTAGATAGTTTTATGCACTACTATTTCTGTTAACACTAAATTATGTTAAAGAATCTTATAGTTATTTAAATTTCTTGTGACTATTATTTTGAAACCTGTATACTATGGTTATAGATGATTATTTTGTTATTTTGGATGGTGATATTGTTTTCATTCTTCACTATGACAATGTAATAATGGACATCTTGATGTCAAAATATTGGGTCGCATTTTACATTTTTCTTTATGTGTAGTATTTAAAAATAAAGTTATTAATCTTTTTGAATTATAAGTCTAAATTTAAAAAGATTACTCCAAAATCCACTGTTAACCAATGCTCTGGGAGGCTGATGTAGGACGATCACAAGTTTGTGGTCAACCTAGGCAACTTAGCAAGACCTTGTCTGAAAAAAAAAATGAGGACTGGCATATACCAGTACAAAGGCTCTGGGTTCCATCTATGGTACCACCTCATTCACTTTCAAGAGCAGTTTTGAGAATAATTTGTGATTTTTTTCATTGTTGTAAGTATCAGAAAAATACATTATGATTTTCTGGTTTATATAAATTTAATTACTAGTGAGAGTGATTACTTTATATGTCAGTTAGGTAGAAAAATTTTTGAGTTACAACATTCTCTTCTTTTGTCAATCTTAAATTTGAAGATTTTGGTTTTTGAATATTGACTTTGTATTCAACTATGATGGTAAATTTGGTTATTAGAACTAAATGTCTTTTGGTAGAATTCTGGGGATCCTCTATGTAGAGTATCATGTCACCTGCAAATAGCAATAATTTAATTTCTGCCTTCCCTATCGTTATTATTTTTATTCCTTTCTCTTATATAATTACTCTGGCTAATATTTCCATAACTATGTTGAGTAGGAGTGATGATAGTAGACATCCTTGGTTTTTTTTCCTGATTTTAGAGTGAATGCTTTCAATTTTTGACTTCTTGGGATGATGTTGGCTGTTGGCTTGTCAAAGATGTCTTTTATCAGATTGAGAGAAAGAGCATCTATTCCCATTTTCTATAGGTTTTCTTTTTATCTTGAAAGGGTGTTGTATTTTGTAGTATAGTTTTTCTGCATCTGTGGCGATAATCATGTGATTTTTATCCCTTGGTTCTATTAATGTCGTTTTTTACACTTATGGATTTGCACATGTTGAGTCACCCCTGCATCACTGGGATGAATCCAGCTTGGTCATGTTGTATAATCTGTTGATGATTTGCTACATTTTGTTTGTAGTATCTTATTGAAGATTTTACATCTGTGTTGATTAGGAAGATTAGTCTGCTGTTCTCTTCTCTGGTTTCAGTATCAGGGTAATGCTTGCTTTCAAGAATGTATTGGAGGGGGCTGGGGAAATAGCTCTGAGGCACAAGTACCTGCCTGGCAAGTGCAAGGTCATGAGTTTGAACCCTGGTCCCGCAAAAAAAAAAAGAATGTATTGGAGAATATAGTTTTACTTTCAATTTCATTAAAGAGTTTTAGAAATGTTAGCATTTATCTTCTCTAAATTTATTGTAGAATTTGTCAGTAAATCAATCAGGACCTGGGCTTCCCTTTGTTGGTAGGTTTTTCAATTTCATTGACTGATAATTTATTATTTAGAATTTTTATGTCTTCTGGATTTAGCTTGGATAATTAATATATATTTAAGAATCTGTCCATTTCTCCTGTGTTTTCCATCTGATAGGAATATAGATTCTCAAAATAAGTATTGATGATCTTACGCATTTCTCAAGGGTCTGTTGTGATTTCACCTTTTCATTCCTAATTACCTAGAGTTGAGTCTTTTCTTTTTTATACACAAATAACAAATTCACTGAGGGTCAGCTTAAGGAAACCACACCTTTCACAATAACCTGATTCTGAGGAACAAATTCTCTATGCCACCACCATTCTAGAACCTGGTGTAGTTGTTGCTACCATTCTGGAACATGACAGTCTGGGACTTTTTCCTCAAAGCAAAGATCCACTTTAGAAGCTTTGAGGCTGCAAACGCTGTAGACTTGCTGCTTCCTGTAAACCCTTCAGGCCATCTCTTCTATTCCCCTTCTCCTTGTTGGCAATGAAGAACTTCTCAGTTTTCTTTGTCGTCCACAGCTTTATTGGTACTTTCTTTCTGGCCAAACTGACAACAACTAAAATCATCCTTCTGGGATTTTGTTCTTGATTCTCAGTATAAATCTTGCTAAAAGCCCCCAACAATAGCCATGCCATTGAGTCAACATTTGACTGCCTCAAAATTTATTTTACAAAATTAATCAGTCTTCTGTGTTTATCTCAGACAAAGTCTCTGGACACGAGAAAAATTCAGACAACTTTTCTGGCAAGCTAAAACACAAATCATTTGGGGGTCCAATAATCAATTTAGTCCTTTGTCCCAACAGAAACCTCCCCAGCCTGATCTTTACAAGCAGTATTTCTATTGAAATTCTTGTCTTCAGAGCTCTGACCAGAATCTCTCATACAGAACAGACAAAAGTGTTCCAGAACTTTTTTTTCAAGCAACTCTGAACTTTTCCAATGTCTTCCCATAAGCCATTTCCAAAGGCTTATAATTCACATGATCTGATATAGTTACAGTAATAACCCACTTCTCTGTATCAAATTCTGTCTCAGTTATGTTCTTTCATTGCTAGGACCTAACAGCAAAAATTAAAGAAGAAAAGGATTGTTTAGCTCATAGTGAAGGTTTCAGCCCATACTTGCCTGTCTCTAACACAGGGTGGCATGTGGCCAAAGGCAAGAGTTCTTGATGAGGGAAAAGCAGCAAAGAGCAAAGGGAGGAACAGCGGCTGTGGTAGCTAGCAAACCTCTCTCCCTTCCTCATACTGAAATCAGGTTATCTGATCAAGGCAGATGTAGCACTCATAACCCATAATCCCAGCAGCATTCACATGGATAATCCCAGTTTGTCTCATGAATTAATCACAAACTCTAGAAGCCTGCTCCAGTGATTGCATGTGACCTTGAAGGACAGATAGATATAAATCATTAAAAAGAGTATATAAAAAATGGACAGTTATCACTTATTCTTGGACAGAAAGAACCAATACAACAGAGATGGTTATTCTTCCAAAATTATTATATAGATTTAATATAATTCCATTCAAAATGCCCACAGTTTACCTCACAGAATCAGAGAAAATGATCATAGAATTAATTTGGAACTAGAACAGACCTAGAATAGCAAAAAGCAACTGTTAAAGAAAAAGACCATTGAAATCTTATCTCACTCCAGAAGGAATAACTATTTTCAAGACATCAACCAAGAACGAATGTTGGAGGCCCTTTGGGAAAAAATTAACCCTGTTCCACTGTTTGTGGGAACATAGACTGGTACAGTCAGTGTGGAGATTCCTTAAGAAACTCAAACAGGAGGTTCCATTTGACTCAGCTGTTTCCCTTTTTTGATATCTTCCTGAAAGAATTAAAAACCTTAAAAAAAAAATCAAAAGCCTCACACCTCAGTGATATAGGCAAATATACTGCTACCATAATTATACTACCATAAATATGCTGGTTGATGGTAGCATATTTGTAATAGCTAAATCTTTGAAACAGCTTGAACACCCATCAACAGATGAAAAGATAAAGAAGATGTGGTATTTTTATTCAATGGAGGGATACTCTGCTACAAAGAAGGATAAACTTGACACATTTCTAGGTAAATGGGTGCATTTGAGATCATAATCTTAAGTGAAATATATCAGACATGCATGTTTAAATATTGTATTTTCTGAGAGTGTAAATAAGGACCAAATATCTAACAGATATTAGGAAACTAAAAGAAAATACCCAAGAAAGGGACAAAATTGTAGCATGTCAATCCTATGACACTTTTTTCCTTGTCTCTTATTTTCTTTTATTAGCTTTTTTTGTTTGTTTGTTTAAAGCAAACACTTACTTGAGAGGGAAGGGAAGAGAAAAAAGTGAATAGAAGGGAAAATTTTTTTAAAAAGCTTTTGTGAATAACAAGAGGAATAGGGACTGAAACAAAAGCAGAGAACTGAGGAAAGAAGAAAAATCATGCTTTATGCATGTGCAGTTTCCCTATGATGGATGCTATCATTAGGTATATCTAAAATGTACCAATAAAGCTAATTAAAATGATGAAAATATATTCGGAAGGCATAGTGTTTTCATATGAATTTATCCATTTACTATATACCAGAACTACTAATTTTACCTTCCTTGTGTAAGAAGTCAAAGATTATGTCAATGTCTGTTTTATGAATCCTTAGGGCTGCTCCTTGCTTGCAGGGTTGCGTTGTGGCTTCAGAGGTTGATTACTTTCCTAGTCCAACAGTGATTACTGCAAGGAGACACAAAGGATTAGGTGACATTATAGCATCTGCTCTGCTACCCATTAAACATTTTGATTTTTAAAGTAACTTTCATGGAAATACCTTTGTAGCATTTTTATTGGGAATTTCAAAAAAATCCAAATACAATCTGGGTTGGATTTTTTCTCTCTATTTCTCAGTACCACTATCCTGACTGCAAACCTTTCACATTTACATAGAAACACTAGCACCTCTAAAACCTCAGTTTCTACTGGATTTTTCTCAAATAGTATGACCTCTGGGAGGAGATCTGCCATCATGGTAGAATATTTTAAACATGAGAAGTATGTAGTGCAGCTCTAGTTACTTTGTGATGATAGCTGCTGCCTATGTATGGTTAATTTCTGGGAAATTCCACATTGAGAGACTATTTAAAGATGTGCTACATATATATATTATTATATATTATATATTAGAATTATCACACATATATATATCAACTCCCTATGTGGAATATAATTATTATGTATTATAAATTTGTACAAATATCAAACACTTTAGACTTAACATGGAATCAGTATTTTCCATCAATCATTGATATTCTAATAAGTCCCTATAGAACATGATAAAAATAATTATACATTTTTATATAGAAATTTAGAAATCTAACCATATATAAAATTGTAGCATGTCAATCCTATGACATTTTTTCCTTGTCTCTTATTTCTTGTTTTTTTTTTTGTTTTGTTTTGTTTTTGTTTTTTGTTTTTGTTTTTTTTTGTTTTTGTGGGACCAGGGTTCGAACTCACGACCTTGCACTTGCCCAGCAGGCACTTGTGCCTTGGAGCTATCTCCCCAGCCCCTCTTATTTCTTTTATTACCCTTTTTGTTTGTTTAAAACAAACACTTAATTGGGAGAGAGTGTAACAATAATTCACATAACATTAGAATTATCACACATTGAAAAGACTAGAATGACAGGCATTGCAAGCATGGTTTTAGTATTACACATTGCTCTCCTTCATGTCAAAAAGCTCAAGTGCTCATGTCATAGAGTAATAGTTTCACTGAGCTTCTCTTTTGGGGGGTTAATAACTTAAGTTTGTAGACCAAAAAATTAGAGAAAAAGAAAGACTACAAAGATAGCCAATATTTTTGCCCTAGCCCTTGTAGGTCAGTGAGGACTCAGGACATAAGAGAACCTATACTATAACATCTTATAACTCAGTGATGCCCCAATTTTCTGTTCAAGGAGATTATGGGGCCACAGAGGAAAGTGATCAATGATGTATAATGTGCCTAAAAAGAGTCACCTAGAGAGAAAACATTCTCTCAGGCTTTTACAGACAGCAAATTGGTCAAGCAATGGCTGTGACTCATTCAGATGGCTGACACTGACAAAAGTTCTGCAAAACACTATACATGGTTTCAGGGTAAATCCTGAGCAGATTTGACTAACCTTGTCAGGCATAAAAGTTACATTTTTTGTTATATATGTCTTCCTGAATTCAACCTGGTCTTAACCATCCAGCAGAAAAGTTTAACTATAAGGTATAAAAAGTAAAGCCAGATTAATATGCTGAGCTGTAAATGGCTCAAGTCAGCAGTCTGACATTGCCAGTTCTGCTGATAACCCATTATTATTATGGAATATTGGATTATACATACAACTACTTTCTCATAGTTAAATGAGAATAAATATTTGTACTAATAGCCTCTAGAAAAGATATATCTGCATCTTGTACTCTGAGCAACTACTATGAAAACAATAATACACATTGTATTAATTGTTGTGTCGGTCCTACTGTGTTTTAAAACTGTCTCATTGCTGTTTCTTTCTTATTAAAATTAATAAAATTAAAAAACAACAGTGTTAAGCCAAAAAATGTATAAATAAAAATAAAAATTTAATAAAAAAGAGAAAAAATTAAAAATGAAGGTGAATAAGAACAACAATGACAAGAAGTCCAGAGACAAATTAATTATAATATTCAGATTATTTTTCTGCTTAAAAGTTCTATCACAGTAGGAAACTGTAACTAAGGAATCACAGCTGAAGGCCTGTAGTAGCCCATGTTGCACAGGTGCAGCACCCTGAATTCTCCAATCTCCTGCATAGAAGTGTCTGAATTACTTTCTCTTCAGTGTGTCAAGCACACTTGCAAATAGAGACGAATGATAGTGCAACATTTGCTGTAATCAAAGTCTGGCTTCAGGGAAATTGAAAATATGATTTGTAATTTGTAGTCTGATGGCAAGGGCTGCTCTTCAATGTTAACAAACTAACACAAACATCATTATGCTATGGTTGCTTTTGTTGATTAGTCTTCTACTGTCTCTATTTTATTTTTTAATTTTTTCTCTCAAACAAATTATCTTGATTAATCTAGTTTTCCGCTATTACTTCTGCCCATATTCTTTTTATATCATTTGTATTGACTCCTTCTTTCTCATTGATTCCCATTAATCTCATGTTGTTCATTTTTGCATCGTCTTGCAGATGATGAATTATTTTTTCCTGCATTCTGGTTGTTGTTAAAAGATCCTTTCTTACTCTTTCACTGTCTGCAACTGTGTCTTCAAGGTTCGAAACTCTATCTTCATTTTCATTCATTCAGCTCTGCCAACTTGTGATTGAGGTTTTATTTTCTTGTATATCTCTTTGAAACTGTTTCATGCGATCTATGTCTTTCCTATATTGCTTCGTCAGGGAGTCCATCATTTTTCTATTCTCCTCTAATTTTTTATCGATGTCTTCTTTAATAGTATTGAAGTCTGTCATTATGGTTATCCTTTCTCTCTCTAATACAGAGATTATTTCTGTTCTGTTCTCCT
>PVJA010004826.1:6249-83134 GCA_004027025.1 Myocastor coypus | reverse complement strand
CACTAATGAGTATATGTTCAATATACATCCATTTATATATGAAGTCTTCAAACTTATCATTCTTTATGGATGAGTAGTATTCCATTGTATAAAAATACCACATTTTTTTTAACCATTCTTCAAATGATGGACATTTTGGTTGTTTCCAAGATTTGGCTATTACAAATTGGGCTGCTATAAACATAGGTACACAGATATCACTATGGTATGAAATTTTCACTTCTTCTGGGAAAATTCCCAGTTAGCTGTCATTCTAATCCTCCATTTTCTTAAGGCTACAGGAGATAAAAGCTTTGGCAAGCAGAGCCCTATATAAAAACACATAAATTTCTTTGACATATGTACCAACATGTTTCTCTCTTCATTTGTGGCTTTATAAACACATGATGTCTTCTTTAATGTTACATTTGCCTCAAAAGGCCATTATTCCTTTTGGTCTTTTTTATATTGTTAACTTTATTCTATCATCAAGCAGTAATTTCACTGTAACTTCTAGGACACTCAACCTAATATGTGTGACTCTATCAAGCAAATGCATTCATTTTATCATATTTCTGGATCATTTCATCTTTTTTTTAATTTTTTTTTTTTTTTTTTTTTTTTTTTTTTTTTTTTTTTTTTTTTTTTTTTTTTTTTTTTTTTTTTTTTTTTTTTTTTTTTTTTTTTTTTTTTTTTTTTTTTTTTTTTTTTGTACAGGGTCTCACTACTGACTCATAGTGATCTTCCTGCTTCTACCTCTCAAGTGTTGGGATTACAGGCTTGCGCCAGGACTCCATCACCAGCTCAGCGCACTCAAGAGCTGGGCCAGCAGGGCATGTGGGGCCAGGAACTAAACCCTGGACCCTGTGCTTCCCTAAGCAAGTGCTTAATCCACTGAGCTATGCCGCTAGCCTTGAATCATTTCTTTTATCAGTTTTCGCACAAATTAAATAATGATCATATTAAATCACCAAAGTATTTTTGTAACCTGATGTCATCACTATTCTGTTTAATTTTCTTTTGTTTATTGATTTTAATTGTGAATAAAATGGTAGGAAAATTAAAACAAAATGGTAGGAAAGTATGAATATTGCATGCCAGAAATACATATTGATATAAACTTCCTAGAACAAGTAGGAAGCGTATTTTAGCCTGGCAAGACAGCTCAGTGAACAAAAGCACCAGTGTAGGAACACTTAGGCAAGCACAGAGACCAAGGTTCAATCCCCAGAACCATATGGCATGCCGACCCTCCCTCAGTGAGGGCTGTGAGAGCCAGAGGCTGGGCACAGTGGCACAGGTTTGTAACAGTGGCGCTGGGGAGGCTCAAAGCAGAAGGATCAAGCAGAGCAGTGAAACCCTGCAGCTGAAGTTTCACAACTGAGTACATTAACAATAACAACAACAACAACAAAGCAGAGTTCTAATTTTTTTTTTCTAGAATAATGTAGCAAAAGAAAACAAATAATGTTAAGGATGGATGGAATTATGTAGAGCTAAACTAAACTCAAAAAGAAGTGTGTGAGTGGTTCAGTAGTGTCTAGGAGGAGAATAAAATCTCTTCAGTTTTGATATGTCAAGGAATTACAGATCTTGCATATAATATAGGCAAATATATTCAAGGTAACAATATATAAATAAATTAATCAATTAATACCTAATTAAAAAAAACACCACATTTTAATAAATATGTCACTTTGGGAGAAGATAATGTGGAATAGGTCAATGTCTAAGAATATTTGAAGGTCTTTCATTAGAAATAAGATACACAATTATATTCAAATATAAAATGATTGGGCAACATTGTTAACAGTTGTGCCGTTGTCTCACAATGGTCCATAGAGCTATTGAAAGGTGTGGTGAACATTTAGAAACAGAGCACTGTGAGGCATCCTGAGGCCTTTAGAGGCTTGCCTTTTGAGAGAATCATGAGACCAGAGTCTCCAAATCCACCTTGGCTCATGAACTAAGTGAATTTTTCCACTCCATGTTCCCTTCCATTGACATCTGGCATTTTTACCAGAGGCCCGACATAATGGTGATGCCTAGCCTCAGACTGCAACCTAGAGAATCTTAAGGTCAATAAACCTTTTTTTCTTTTATGATTTAATTGCCCCACGTATTTTATTGTAGTAATGTGAAGCTGACTAATGCACAGATTGTAGTGAAACAGACAGTTTTAGTGTTCCATCTTCATTTGCTCAGTTACTCCCTAATCTTGTATTAATTGTGTAGCATGTGCCAATTCCTGTTCTCTGTCCTCTCTACTCATGTCAATCATGGGGAAACATGCTTAGTCAAAGCTGACCTCAATCTATCCAAGGCCAGAATGATGTGAGGAAAAATATCTGATATGTTGGCAGAATAGAATGGTTTCCAGCCTATTATTTTTCTGATCTTTCTGGATGCCTGTTTTGTGCTTCTTATAAATGCATAAATGAACATCTGTTTGTGAGATCCCATGGGGAAACAAAACATTAATAATTCACATCACTACCACAGCTCTGTTAATGGCTAGAATGCTATAGAAAGGTTATGTTTAGATCCAATAGCTGCTGGTCAGCATTGATAAAAGTGTACCTCAAATATCAACACAAAAATAATGAATAATTTTGAACTCAGGTCCCCCACTTCTCCAAAGCATAAATCCAAAGAGCTGTACTAGATTCTTGGGGTCAGATAACCTAAACCTTTGAGCATATTATTCATGATTTCCCTTTAGTTTACAATATCTTATTGTTACTCTCTTTGCCTTGCTGGTTTATGTCTTTATTTCCCAATGAAACTACTATCTTAAAAACAAGTCATTGCTTTGGTGTTTCTTGGCTCACCTAGAATGTATGCTGGCACAGAGCATATGTTTGCTTACTAATTTAGTAGACTTTGAAGAGGCTTCTATGGTGAAAATAGGAATAGTACTGAGAGCTATGAAAGAGACTTCACAAAGACCAGAGGAAAGGACTGGCATGAATCTATGCGTGTGAGGAACCCTGCCCAACAGCTCGAGAGTGAAGCAGGGTAGGGTCACTCTTAGCAATTAACTTCCCTTCTCATGTATGGCTTTATTTGACCTTCTTCTTGGGGAGTAATTACAGATTCTCTTAAAGGGAATTTAAGAATGTGTTTTTTGGCCCACAACAAGGAACATCTGTCTAAGTAACCAGTTTGTGTCCAGCTTTTTTTCTTTTTCTTTCTAGGGACAAACTCAGACCTTGCCAATTGCCTGACTGACTCCTTATAAGCTAAGGCAAGAATGTGGGATGCTAAGTACATAATCTTGAGTGGGCAGAAGAAGATATAGAGATCTCCCCTAAAATAACTGGGTTTGAGAAATGATACCCTTAGTTAGTTAGGTTAGACTACTGTCTAACCTATCCTGTTTACACAGGCATCTGGCGACTACAGAGGAACCAAGCTGTAACAAAACACCAGAAGATACATTGGTGGAAAATATTTGGTTTTATCCATATGTTCAGACTTTCCTAACCTGCCTAACAGATTTAGAAAAGGAAAGTGAAGGAATAATTTCAAAAATTATTTGTGAAAATGACATCAAAATCCATGTGTGAGTGAATGCAAGAGTGCAGCACTTAGTCAGAGCACAACTCTGATGACACTCGATCTTCTTCCCTTCTGTGTCTTACTCTGCCACTCCTACAGCGTCAGCATCACACAGAACTGCACTTGGGTAAGTAATGCAGAACCACCAGGCCTGAACTGAGGTTATACTTGAATGAGACCTTGGGAGATCTGGAGACCTCAGGCAGAAGCTATGATGGGAGCGAGAGTGAATTTGGCCGAGCAGCTCGGGAAGCTCACAGGCGAGACGCAGTCACACAGTGCCCGTCCTAATCAGTCCAGAGTACAGGTTTTCATTCTCGCTTGTTTTCACAGATGTAGGTCCAAATGTCCTTATCATGTGTTTTCCTTCAGCTTCATAGGTGAGAGAAAGTAGTGGTTCTCTTGTTATATGCTACAAATGGCAGCTTCTCTCTCTCTTTTTCCTTGTTGCTGTAAAATTTCACTAACTGTAATTTCATTGTTCACTCAGTGAAGAACATTAGACTTCACTATAGTTCAAGAGTTGAGTCTGAGAGACCAGTTAGATGATGGACCAACGTGGAAGCCCAGGAAGTGTGTCTCACTGATCTATTTCACCACTGCTTCCCAAATCCCAAGGATCGAGCTTCCTTCCACATCCCCCTGCCACATTGGAAAGTGTGCGCCTAAAAGAGAAGAAAACATGTCCTCGCAGGGGTTGTGGCGGTGGTGAACCTTGTGAAGGTTCAAGCAGTGGCCATAATCACAAAAATGAATTCCTGCTGCGCATAGTTATTAATGTATGCCTACCTATTTGCTAGCTACCTTCAAGAGAAATGGAGCTGAACGCCTTTAACATAGAAAGTCGTAAGGATCTAAATATTACCCATTCTCTGCCTATCTCTGTCTGGCTATCTCTCACTTGGTCTCTATCTGTTTCTGCCTCAATATCTCTGTCTCTATCTCTGTGTCAGTCTGTCATTCTCTTTCTCCCACCACCCTGCTGCATTATCCAAGTAAAAACTTCAAGAGGTCACACTTCTGTTTACCAAAAGGTTAATTTAGTCAGAGATGACAAAGGCTAATTTATTCAATCTCTCGTTTTTATCGGATTGATTGAACTCTGGAAGCGGAACTTACCTATCACCAAATACTAGCTGGGGAGGAAGCAAGTCCTGATCTTATCACTGCTTTGTGGTACTACACTTTTGGATTTTTTTTTTTTTTTTTTTTGGTCCGTTTGGCTTTTAGAGGTTTAATGTGAGAACTCCTCTAGGTAAGGGCCACTTCTGTTTTCAGAGAGAAGCCCCATGATAGACCTTATTAGGTGAAATCAGAGAAGGTGATGCTGGGTTTCCCCGCTCCCACCTACCATTAGACAGGGACAAATTCAATTTTCTGAAAAAAGAAGTGAGCAATTCTATCCCTCGATGAGAGCATGACTGAGGGATGTTCTAACTTGTCAAATAATCCTACTGCCTACTAGGTCATTCAAATGCTTGGGAGCTAGGAGAAAAAATGTGGAGTTTGGTGACATACAGCCCAGGTGGTGTCCTACACTAGGACATCTAAGAACATATGAATAAGGTCTATCCTCATGTCCTCTATTTATCACTGTTCTGTCACAGGGAAAAAATCCTTGCAAGTCAAGGAGAGGTGTGTGTGACTCACCCTTTCAGTGGGCTTAGTCTGTAGGTGGCTTAGTAGAATTGTGATGGGGGAAGGGTTAGCGGGGGATAAGTGCTTACTTCATAGAAGCAAGGCAACAGAAAAGGGTTACAGGGGTAAGGCACCAGATATAGTACCTGAGGTCGCACACACATGACCTGCCTAAACTCCCCTAGATATGTGCACTCCATCTCCTCTAGGCGGCTCCCAAGGCAACTGACATGACTCAGTGAGGCTCAACCGCAACACTTCAAGTTAAAACAAAACAAAAAAAGAAGAAAAACCTCCAGGGAGCTGTGTGAGCTGCGCATCCTGCCTAAGCCCCATTCTTTCCTTCGTGTATGTCCACCATGCCACTTCGTTTCCCACATCCACTCACAAATCATATGTTAACTACAGGCCATCTTCTGATCTATATACTTTCTAAATTAATTTTTAAAAATTTGATTTATTTTGTGTCTTGGCTCCCAGATCAGGCTGTGAGTATATTAGTTCCTGGAAAATGTATTTCTTAAAATTATTCTCCTCTTCCTTCACACATGACACTTTGCCATAGTATATATAAGTAATTGTCAATTAATTTCCATTGAAACTTTTCTGCATCTGATTTGAATGTGTTGTGCCTCCTTTAATATATCTGGGACTGCATAAATAGGATAATTGTTTCTCTCTTAAATACACAGTTCCTACTGTGTCACACAAGATAAGAAAATTAAATTAAACTAATACCTGGTATTTATTAAGCATTTATGTCAGGTATTATAATTAGAATTACATTATCAACATCCCCTTCAAAATGAACAGATTATTAATATCAGCCTTCACAGGAAGATCATGGGGATTGAATAATACCTTTAGAATTGTAAAACATGACTGAGATATGAATCAGGATGATAATCCCCTTGAGGAAAGATGAAGATGAGGAGGAGGAGGAGCTGATTTATGCTAATAACTGGATTTTTCTTTACCATACTGAAAGATCTTGATGGTGAAATGCTTTAGGAGCACATTTTAATGGAGAAAAAACGCAGTAGGAAGAAGTATTCAATTCTAGATTTTGGCACAGAGAGAAATATCAAATAAGTGAGTGGTACCTAAAACAAATATTGAGTTGTTGATAAGTGCTACCCACTTTTTCTTTCTACCTAGAGCCACTCCTGTTTTTTTCTATTAAATTGTGAGCAGTATGCCTTTGATATTGCATATTTTTCTTGATCCGATCATTGTTTTCTTTTCAGTCTAGTCCCACTTATCCTGAAGGCTGCTGATTCAACAATAGGTCTAAATGGTCCAGCTTAAATGATATATATTTTCACTTGTTGTTAAAGCTTTGTAATACCTATAAGAAATGAATCATTAATTCTACCATGACATTATATGTGAAATCTACCCAGTAACTCCCAAATACTCTCCAATTCAAAGGAGTCTAAAGTTCAGCAAACGCAGCTGATGTAGTATTATATTTGCCCTTTAAAAAAGGTCAGAATATTGTTCAATTGATGCCAACATCCATGAACTAAATGAAAGGGGGCTTGAGAAGATTGGATGTGGTTAAGGATTTTACTGAATTCATGAGGCTCTTTAGTTACTGTAAAATAAAATCCCCTAGGAAGCCTTCTTTAGTATGAATTCTGGGAATGTTTTGACACTAGGTATGGTTAATCAGAAAGAACATTTTCACCAGGTGAGGATGGCAATAGCTTTATTTTATTTTATTATTATAGTTTTGAAAAGTCAGTATATTATCCCCATTACCACATTTTATTTTATTGAAGTGCCGAGGAATAAAGAATATTGAGTTTTGATCTTGTTTTGATCAAGCATGTGACAATGTCAGAGTGAATACTCTTGATCTGAAATGTGTGCTTTGGCATTAAGACACTTCTGTGAATATTTAATTTTTTCTAGCATGCTACTTTGGACAAGGCTAGAATCTACTTCAGAACCTCAATTTGCATTTTTGGTGCACTTATCCTCAATGATAATGCTTTAATTTTTGTGTGCTATGATACGTTTCTGTGCTCTGTCTTCAGAAGAGTATTTTAAATTAATTAGTAAAAATTTTCAGATGAAATCACAGTACAATTTCTGAAAATGAAGAAAGATCTCTCTCTGGATCACTGTCTCTGTCTCTCTCTGTCTCTATCTCTCTCTGTCTCTCTGTCTCTCTTTCTCTCTCCATTTGCTGGGCAACTGGTTGTTACTTTTAAACCATATTTTTATTAATCAATGTACTTAGAGATAATCTTCTTACACAGTTTTATATTGGTAGCTACTTAGCTCCTTTCATTGATGGGATTTGTACTGCCGGCTCTACAGACACAGTGTTTGCATAGGATCCCTGCTGGTAATTCAAAGTTTTTGTTTTACTGTTGTTGTTCTTACTGTATTGCTTTGCTTCGTTTTTGGCTCCCACTATGATTACACTATAGTCCAAGATCAAATTTTCCATCTCTGTGCAAAATTTGCTCCACCAGCTGCTTAGGACCATGTCAAATGTGCACTGCAAAGACAGTTTCTGTCCTGCTAAGCATTCTGCCACTAGGTAGAACCCAATTCACTGATGATCATACCACTCACAGGAAGGAAACTGCAAAGCCTAGCCTCAAATTAGACTGTATCTCCTCCACCCTCATTGTTCAGATCAGGGCTCAAGAACATAGCTATATCCTGCCAGGGCTTGAAATCCAAGAGCAGCAGTCTTTAGGAGATGGAGGAGAAGTTTGGAAGACATTTTCAATACTTTTTAATCACATACTTGTTGTCTTCTCTTTTAACTTGTTAACCTCGGTTTGGAGAAGAGAGAAAATTGTTTCATTGTGAAAGTTTTATACAATTTTACTTTCTTTTTAATGAGCTCCTTTTTTCTGTTTGACCCTAAATTTTGAAAGAGCTTTTATACAAAGATTTTCTTGATTTTCTCAAAATCTTATACTCCATTAGTAAAAAGACACTGGTTTCACTCTTCTGGTTACTTGCCACATGAAGTAACCATAATCCAAGGTTAAGTGACCGACTCCTCTCTCACACAGAAAAAAGAAAAATGTTGAGGTTCTTATAGAAGCGCTTCTGAGCATCCCTGTCCTGACCAGGGGCTTAATACTGCACTGTTTGAGCAGCAAGTGGGTCATTAGCAATAGGCATTTTTTTTTCCTCCCAAATAACAGATGGTGGAAGAGAAAGAGAAGAAAGAGAGTGAGAGACAGACAGAGAGACAGAGACAGAGACATAGGGAGACAGAGACACAGAGACAGAGACAGACAGAGGCAGCGACAGAGACAGAAAGATCTTACTGATCTAAAACACTATTATATTTAGGAAATTTCTTAGCTTCCATTATATATCATTCTGCTTCTCCCACCAACACTTAAAGCTTGAGCATCCACAACAGATTTAGAGGAAAAGCTCTCTTCTTTCCCACAGCTCCCACTCAAGAAGGCTCTAGAGCCCATTAGCAGCACACACTGAGCCTTTACATTCTGAAGGAGCACGGAATCCAGTGTAGACATCTTGTCAACCTAATATAATGGACAAATTAGGATCAACAAGTAAAGTCTGATCGTGGTGGTGTCAGAAAATGGACTGCAACTCAACAGAATTTACCTTTATCATTCGTATTAGGTGAATAATATGTGAAATCTGCATAGTACCTTCTCTGAAAATCTTATCTTTGCACCCAAACAACAACAACTCAAAAATGAAAGAGGCCTAAAGGAAATTCGATTAGTTAAAGCATAAACTGTGAACAAATCTTTCGTAGGAGATTACAGAAACCTAGCATGACTTTTGGTGCAAGTACGGTACAAGGTCTGGTTCAGGGATGCAAGAGAAAGGGATAGCTACATGCTGCAAAGGTCAATCAAGGGAGTAGATGCTGAAGGGCAAAATGAAATGAAATTTAGCTATTTGCACCTATCAATAAAGATCATCTATGGCAAACTAAAAGGGTGGTGTCAGAACAGAGCAGGACACACAGTTTCTAAGTGGTTTTGTGACAAAAGTACATGCTTGGTCTTGATCCACACTATGTTCATCTCTCTGGTAGAAAAAGAAAACGGAGTCTGTGGTGCACATATTAGCCTCTCTTCTGTCAGCATGCAGGGGTTTCTCCGCACCTGGCTGCCAGGATCATGCGCAGGCCTACGTGGCTCAGCCTGACAGACACGCCCTCCTGCTTTTCTACCCATTCCCTTCACTGAACTTTAATGGACTAAAATACATATATCAATAATTCAAATTATTTTATGTTCCTGATTGTGCCTATATTCATAACAAAAATTTCAAAACTACTTGTGCTACTTATACGTTATCTCTTGAATTTCTACCTTCCTTACTGACTGCTTTGTTTTTATTGAGTGGCTGCATTAAAAGATGCCCTTTTCTTAATGAAATCCACCCAAATAGTTTTTATTGCCCTATTCCTTCCCATTTTCCTTCCTCTCTGGCACATCGTCTACCTAGTATCTCTAATTGCCCTTTACCTTGCTGTCATTTAACCCACAGTCCATTATTTGCTCTTCTTTAATTTCCTCAGAATGTCCTCTCGCCCAGCGGGCTTGTTCCCTGAAGATTTTCTGTGGCCAAATGTCACAAAGCAGGCCTGTACCTTGCATGGTTTCTCAGAGCTTTGTTTAGACCCTTTCCATCATTATCTCACAATAGACAACAGCTTTACAAATGGAGAGCAAAGCTTGATCAGTGATTTATGCTCCTGGAAGCCTGTCTTTACTCCTTGTGAGAATCAGCAGGGCCCTCTAATTTTCAGGGCTCTGATTATACCTACTTTGGTTTGTAGGGAGACAAGGCTAACCTGTCAATGTAAGGACCTCTCTTATTTTTTTTTCTCTTACCGCATTTCCTTATCAGTTGTGACAATATGCCACAGTTGATGATAGCAGAAATACCTATGTTTGATGCTACACGCATCGCACTTAGACGTCATGGATTAGCAATCAAGGAAATTAATTCTGTCATTACAAAGTAACATTTGAACTTTGATATCGGCTAATTGCATTGTATAAGTTTCTATTATAAATTCAGGCATGACCATAGCATGAGAGAAACTACTTAGATGTAGAAATCATTTTAACATTGTTAGCTTTTTTAGTGTCCTGCACAATGGTTCACAATATTGTCTTCCAACATTCTTCCTTCCAGAGCACTACAAAAATCATCAAATTCCAAGGTCAAAAAGATAGTACATAGTGTTATATATTTTGATTGGGTAAGTAATATTTCCGATTGACTATTCATGATTACAGATTCTTTAAAAATCCATAGCTTCTAGAATGAGAAATTTAGCCTTGATGGAAACTATCAGACTTACTGTCATGGCTCTCTTTATTCAAAAATTCCAGGAATAACCAAAATCGGCTTGGGTAACTATATTTGCTGCAGTTCTTCACCTTCAAGGTTGTTGTATAAACCTTCACACCAGTGATGTAGCTTCAAACTTCTCTTCCACTTTTCTGGCTTTCTAGTCTCTTGTACATGTTCACCTGAAGATAGCAGATATCAAATATTTCTTGAAAATACTGAGGCTATCAGCTAACGATCAGATCACACCAAGTAAAATAATTATCCTAAGACAATGCACAAAATGAACAACCATTTGTTCAAATATCAAATGTTTTCATTATCTTCATTAACATATTTCATGAGAAGGCAATTTTATGTTTATGATCTGACTATACTATCAAAATCACACTTTTGGCTTTTTAAATCCTTTTCATATTTTTTCTTCATTTATTTGATACTGGGCTATATGTAGTTCAGCATGTGGTACCGGGGATCGAACTAGGATTCTTCTCAGGCTGTGGTTTAGAACCCTGAGCTATCTCCCCAGCCCTCAAAAATCTTACTACTATAACCAGTGTAGGTAACAACAAAATAACATTAATGGGTCCATCTTTCTGTGTTTTAAGTAAAGCCATTTTACATGGGGTCATTAAGGCAAGAAGCCATGTTACAGGAGGCTAATATCAAAGGTAAGTGCACTCATGCTTAGGCAGAGAGCGGAGGCTGGGATCCGATCCCCAGCGTGCCATGCCAACCCTGCCCGGGCATGCTAAAAGGCTGATAGAGACTGGGATTGAGACTAGGCATGGTGGCACGCACCTATAATCTCAGCTCTAGAGAGGTTGAAAATAGAAGAATCACTATGAGACCAATGTATGTAGTAAAATCTTGTAGACCCTGTACTGAATACATTTAAAAGAATAAATAAGTAAAAAGGTGAGTAGGATTTGAGGCCTAGAGCTGAGAGCAGTGGTGACAAATCTGGGCATGCGTGCTGGAGCAAGCTTCTTTCATCGTTGAAATCTCAAAGATCTGCCATTTCTGGCCTGGAGCACCAAATGAGAAATAAAATGCACTGTTTGGGATGGGGAACTCTTAGTGAGAGCACAAGGAAAGAAAGGTTCAGCACAGTGTCCATGCTTTCCCTTTTCCATGTCACAGGGCTCCATGCACCGGTTTCTTCCAGAATTTTTGTTTTTACTTGTTATTTTTATTCATTATTATTATTATTTGTTGTTGTTGTTGTTTAGGGAAGGATCTACAGGTTGTTCAGGGTCTCCCTATTAGATTGCCTGTGGTCAGCCTCTTTACAGCCTTCAGAGAGCTGGGATTACAGACTCGAACCTCCACACCCAATTTCAATTCCCTCACTACCTGCCTTGGGGATGGGGCATCTCAGCAGGCTTGAGGATGGATGGAAGTCCGGGTCTTGAGCCTGTTTGCAGGCGCTTTAATCTACTGAGCTATTTGGCCAGACCTGTGTTGTTTGTTATTAAGCAGAATGATTCATACGAAAATACCGAGTAAGCAGGTCTCCACACTCCCTTCCTTCTAGATATTTCATTTATCCGAGAATCATTGTAGAAAAAATGTGTGTCATATATGACACAATTAAGTTTTGTAATAGAAAAGAACTTATATCATATATTTAGAATCCTACTAAGATCTCAGAGGAATGTCTTGAAAACGCTATAAAATAATTTCAAATACTTGAAGCACAATTATTTTTGTTATATTAACTTGATTTATTAGTTATGAAATATTATTTATTTTTAAGATGATTTTCTCGGAACTATACCTAGAAGTACAACTTTAAATTCATTATTAAATATCTCAAAATGCTACGTATATTACATTAATTCTTTTTAATTATAATTCTATTTTATTTTGAAGAGTAAAAGCAAAAGCAAGAACAAAGATCAGAAACAGGGTAACATACAACAATACGTATGATACAGATTTTCAAACAAGAATAGCTGAGTAATAATGCTTGTGAGCCAGCCAACTAGCTCAGCAAACTAAAGCTCCTGCTTATTTTGCAGGGATTCCATCCCAGGCTTGCAGTGCATGCCCCACGCTCACAGCGCACTGAGACAGTGACTGAGGCTAGGTGTAGTGGCGCGTTCCTGTAATCTCAGTGCTTGGGTGGTTGAAAACAGGAGGATTACCACAAGTTTGATCTGTGTACTGAGACCCTGTAGACCTTGTACCAAATGAATAAAAAAAAAAAAAAAAAAAAAAAAAAAAAAAAAAAAAAAAAAAAAAAAAAAAAAAAAAAAAAAAAAAAAAAAAAAAAAAAAAAAAAAAAACAATGGTTGGTATGTTATATAGTTTTATGTACAAGTTTTTTGCTCAGATTAAGACTGACTTTAATGCTATTTTGCAACTGTAACTGTCATTTCATCCAAGTAGTTTGAATGAATGAACTGTTTATTGGATACGTGAATAAAAAGGTCTACATGTTTCTGGATTTTTTTTGGTAGTTTCACCCTGCTTAGCTAAACACAAGCCTATTGGTTCTTTTTATGTGCCAGGATCTGAACCAGGGCCCAGGAATTAAGAATAACAGTGATTATGACTTTTTGTCATGCCTAATATATTATAAGATGGATTTGTAGATTTCAATTTTATTTATGTTTAAAAAAATTAGTAACGTTAGAGAAAATACAATTATCGTCTTTATGTAAAAAAAAAATCAAACACTGAATTCAAGTGCTGAGTACAGATTTATTAAATCTAGTCACACCCAGAATCCATACATAGCTCATTGTATTTTGTAACACACTGCCATATTTCCATTCATCTTAGTATTATGAAATTCCCAATGGATATCTCAAATGCAATTAAATATTAAAATGTATCAGTAGCAAAGTAAACAATAATATAACTAAAATTTAGTAAAAGATCCAAATAAGTTTTAAAAATTTATACAATGAATATCTTCTTAATCAACAAGTCCTTAATTTTCAGGTACATTTGAAAGAAAAGAAAACACATGTTTTGTATCAAAGAAAACCAATGTTTCACTTCCTTAAGATACAAGCGCTCCCATTAATTAGAGGTGTTCTTCTTTCAATGCAGCTCTACTGTTATCATGTTCACCTATTTCCTTACCCTAAATCCTATTATAAGTAAAGTCCTATCACAAAATGAATAATTTCTGAGGACAGAAGTAAGGCTAAGAGCTGAAAATGATGTTTAAGGCCTGCTTTCTGTTTTGTCAGACATGTGACACTGATTGCCCTGTGTGCTCTCCACAGTCATTTGGTCAAGGTGGTGGTGAAGAAGGAAGAAGGGCGTTTCACTGAACTTAAAAAAAATATATAATTTTTCCTCCCCACAGTGACAACCGCATGATTTATATCCATGGAGTTAGGTGTTATTTGTATGTTAGTCCTAGATAATGATATGCTTGCTTAAAATCTCTCACAGAAAAACACTGTCTACACCTGAATATGTACATGAGGTCCAGATTGAAAAAGAGAAGAATCTCAAGATGGTAATTTCAATTTTGTGCTACTGTTTCTGTTTTATAACATATAAGTTACTTTACTTGTGGCTTGTAGTAAGTGCACAATGTGAGTAAAGTGAGTGTGAATATGTACATTTTCTATGTAAGCTTAAATTACAAGGCTCATTTCCTCAATCTGCAAGTCTTGTACTCACATTGCAAATTCTGGGCCAGTGAGATAGCTCAGAATACTAAAGCACCTGCTTAGGCAAACTTAGGCAAATGCGGGGACCATAATTGTGATCCCAGACACCCAAAGCTGTGGCAGCCCAGCCCTCAGGGCAGGCTGAGCTGGTCAGAAAAAAAAAATCCAAATTCCAAATCAAATGTGTTGTATGTCATTGACTAAAAATTGTATTATTTATAAATATGTACTTTTAAAAATATGGTCTGTGCTGTGTTAAAATTAAGGTATATCTAAGGGAAGTGTGCTTAAACATAGACAACCCATAGAGCTTGTTGATTGTGGGTTGTCATGGTCATGGTTCAGAAGGACAGGACAGCGGATGTCCACACATAATGAATCTAGCTTATTTGAAAACAAAATTGAGTGCTGGGGAATGTTTTCTCATAACTTTTTATTTCTCCTTGCTTTTCTTTACTTCTAATTCATTTCCCTCATGCTCTTCAAGCAGCCCAGGCCAGCACAGCCCAAATAATTATTTCACAGGATACAGTCCTTACAGCTGCAGCCCTCAATCTATATGCCTATGGCCTGGCCACTACTACTAAACAGATAGTAGATTGCAAAACACTCAAATGAACAAAATAGATTTTTTCCTTTCTCACCTAACATGAAATTAATTGTTAAAACTTACTATTCTCCAATTATAGTATACAGTCGATATTAATATTTTGAAAATTATTACAGTAAAAGCCATGGTGTCATTAGCATCCTACTGAGTACTTCACTGCATTGGAGACACACTTATCCCATCACTATTGCTACTTGCTGAAGCCATTTTCTGTTTACATTTATGGCACTTTCTGTCCAATAAACATATTGCAGTGTGTGTTCAGCTATCTTATTTACCCCAACTGACACTAGTGACTTCTGGCTATTCCCCAGAGTAAGAATGCTCATGAAATGTAAACATTTTGAGTTGATTCAGGTCATGATAACAGCAAGACAGTTCAACTAAATACATTCACAGACAGAGGAATAGAAAAACTACTATAAGAAGTGGCAATTATTATGAGATGAATATTTTTGAAGTGTGGTTAGTGTTTTGACAGGAGGAGTTGGTAATGACTTTACTGTAATACGTTTAAGGAGATTATGGAGCCACAGAGGAAAGAGAATGAGGAGGTATAGTGTGGCTAAGGGGAGTCACCTAAGGACAAAAAATGTTCTCAGGCTTTCACAGAGAGCAAATTGGTCAAGCAATGGCTGTGACTCATCCAGAGGTCCAACACTGTCAAAAGATCTATAAACAGGTGCACATGGTTCCACGGTAAACCCTGAGGGGACTTGAATATACTTGTCAGACACAAAAGTTACATTTTTTGTTAGATAGGTTTGGTGTACTTTTGTTTTAACCATCCAGCAGAAAAGTCTAAACATGAGGCAAACAAATAAAGCCATATTAATATGCTGAGCTGTAAAAGGCTCAAGTCAACACCTTCTGATATTAGCAGTTGTGCTGATAACCCATTTTTTTAACAACTGAGACATTCTCCATATGTTTTTATCAAAACTTTATATTAATGAGTAAGAACACAGGATTCTACACCATACTGCTTGGGTTCAAAGCTTAAATATCTGCTAGCCATAAGGTGTCAGCAAGTTACTGAACATCCAAGCTTTAATCCTCTACTGGTGAAATAAAGTAAATATGTTATTATTAGAATTATTTACTCATTATATAAACTGCTTATAAAATGATGGGTACATAATAGAATATATATCAAATTTACTGGCATAATGTAATAATGAATTTATTTCTTCTACAAACAATGCTAATAATGGAAATTAAATCGCTTATGTGTGATTAAAAATTAGGAAGTATTTGAGCCAACATTTGAACTCAAGCTGACTCTAGAAACTGTAATCACTGTGTGATGATTTTAGCTATTTGGAGATAATAATTATCTGTGTAGAGAAGGTCTAATGCTACACCTAATAAGCAGAGATAATTTTGGAAACTGCCTCATACGAAATATGCAGGGACAGTAATAACTATGCCAGCATCCCTCTAATCATATTCTAAACACAGCTTAATTCTTTGTTTGAGCATATAGCTTTAGTTCCTTTTTCAAAGACATACATAGGTCTCTTAGCCAAGACTCATGTCTCCAGTGAGCCTCGTTTCTAAATACATGTGTACTAAGATTACTCTTGCAGATATCCTGTCTCATAGGAATAAAAAAAAAAATTCTGGAAATAAACAGAAATTTTCTGGAAACATAAATTAATTGTTATTGGAACCACCACATTAAAGGAAGGTGTTTGGACTCCCCATTGAGCAACTAACAATGCTGACTTGACATACCATTCTAGATTATCTGCTTATTCATTCCACAATATATCTTAAGTATCAATTTTTTAAATTTTTATTTTATTTATTATTATTATTATTATTATTATTATTATTATTATTTATTTTTATTTGTACTTTAGTGAAGGATCTACAGGGTGTTCAGTGTCTCACTACTAGATCAGACTCATAGTGATCTGCCTGTTTAAAGCCGCCCAAGAGCTGGAATTACAGACATGCGCCATCATGGCCAGTCTGAATGGCTATCTCTATGCACCCTGGGGACAGGGACAGCATAGTAGGCTCAGGAATAAAATTTCAAAGCCCTTGAATCTTAAATTTCAAATCGGAGAAGAAATACAGGGTTTGTGGAACTCAGGCAGACAGACATTTCTTTAAAAAAATTATGAAAGATAAAAAAATGTTAAAGAAAACTTTGAGGCAAAATAAAAATGTATTTCTTCATTAACAAACAATTAATCACGGTGGCACCTGTGTTACCACGCAATGGTTAAATTGTGTTTAGAACTCTCCGTGATGACATAGTGCAGAGAAATTGCCTCTGACATATACCGAAATAGGCTCTGTTTGACTTGTGAAACTAGATTCTGCTTATCTGGAAATAACACCCCCTTATAATGGCAGATAAATTAAATGATAATTTAATATATTCTGTATAGAACACAGCTGTTCTATAGTGATGATTAAGCCTATACATTTTCTTGTTAAACTGAATACTCATTCAAATAGAGATTGAAATTCCACAAAGAGGCTATTCATGAGCAACATCGGTCACTCTTGATAATATGCATCATAATTAGTTTTATAGATATTACACTTAATGTGCAGTGTAGAGAAGGAATATAACACAAATCTGGAGGCCTGCAGATATTGAATCCCATACAGAAAATAACTTCAGAAATCATATTTCATTCTTCAGCTTCTTTAGCTCATAATTTGATTTTGATTGGGAAAGAAAAATCTCTAAAGATTCTGTGGTTCAAATCATATTAGCACTCAAAAGTTTGGATGTGTCTTCAAACCTCCTGGGCTTGAAAACATTGGCCAGAAATGCCACAAGAAACAGTTTCTTCACTGCGTTCCTGGCAGTTCGATGCCTGCTCCTGGCTGGAAGTTCAAGTGCAGAGACGCATGAAATTGAACAATGATAATAATAAAAACTTTTCTGAAACCATTTTAAAGCTGCAAAAAAAAAAAGTGGGGTTTTAGGTCTATCTAATCAGGAGGAATGGCTCAGGTACAATTTTAGAGTCAAATGGATTCATCTGCTTTCCTTCTTTCTCATTTGTTTCCTGTTGCTTGATAATTTTACCCCTCTATTAATGAATTCAAACTTCAGCACCACTGGACTGACACCTACTCATTATTTGGAGCTTAATTAGTTCATTTGTTGGCTAGCAAGAGCCCTTTGTTCTGTCCTTTGTGAGGCATGGAAATTCAATTCAATGCATTCTGCTCTTCTCTGACATTTATGTTATAAAACAACTGTTAGAAATATTACGTGGAGAACAATGAATTTTGGAGATTGTCTCTGCGTTTCATTATTTCCAAAACTTCTCCTTGAAGAATGTGTTGGAGTCTCCATCCAAATATTCCCTGCGGACATTCCTGAATAAAAAGAATCTTTATATAAAATAGGTGGATACTTCAGCAATATAGTTCTAATGAAAATTCATATTTGTGGCTTCTACATCCAGGAATCCAACAAACTGTGGATCAAAAATATTTGGAAAATATCACCTCTCTATCAAAAACATGCAGATTCTTTTCTACTATGATCTTTGGGATGCATAATAATAACTATTTGCATAGAATTTATATTGTATTAATTATTACAAACTACCTACTTGTGATATAAAGTATATGACAGGTGGTGATATGGGTTATATGCCAATACGACATCACTTTCTATAAGGATCTACATCCACAGCCTTATTATTTGAAGGACCTGGGATTCGAACTCCCATAGATTTCAAGGAATAGATATGGTGTTCCTAATGCAGAAGGGTTATGGCAGAGGCTGATAAAGACAAAATGGACATGAGCTTAGCTGTCCCTTCTTTCTGTACATTTGCTTTCCCTTCTCTCTCTTATTTTATCAGTTTAGATATGAAAACAAAGTGTATGGAAAGAAGAGTCAAGTGGAATGAAAGGTCTCCTGCAACTCATAATCTTCCTAAGTGCATGTTTAGGGTGCTATTAACTTAAGTAAATTTTAAACATTGCCTCCCTGTCACACCAAAGAAGACAGTCCTTCAAATTTCATCTAGTCTTAATACAAGTGAGCACTTTCTGGGGCACATTGGTGCAGGGCCTCTCACGTTCTATTACATGATTTAAGGTGTTATGAAAGGAGGAACAGTGAATAAAGGATGCATTTATTTAAATAGCTGTGATTTCTCGAAGGTGCTTCCTAAAATTAATACTATTCCTCAGTTAGTCATATATATTTAGATTCATAAGATGATCTTTTATTCAAGCTGCAAAATATTAAAGATCCATTAATAATTCGCTCACATATGGCATTCTGTGTGGTCGTATAAATGTTCTGCTCTTTTTTTTTCCTTCCAGACATACTCATTTAGTCAAGGATTATTTTTATGCAGACAGATAGTGGCAATTAGAAGTTTCCAAGAGTTAGCATTGACAATAATTACTGATGGCTTTAGCTTACTGAGAACTTGTTTCTAGCATTTTGTTTTCCTATAAGTCCATAAGTCTACTTTTAGCAGCAGCAGGGCTGATAAACCATGAAAGAACTATTTTATGGGCAATTCAGTAACTCGAATTGCTAGAAAAATGAGAAAGCAAAGAATTTTAAGGAAGAAACCTCTATCGACTGGCTCCTATAGTGGATGGCATTTGCCTTCATCTGTGGGATAATTGGACCCAAGGACTACAAATCCATTGCAACACAAGACTTTCCTTACAAGACAGTTAATGCACCATTAATCAGCTAGTAGGCATAGTTTCTGTGTTGCAGTCTAAGTATGTTTTCATTCAGCTCATTTGCACTTCAAAGCTGAAGTCGATAATTCAGTTCCAAGTAGGTGCAATTTGGACTATTTCCCTTTTGTAGCATATGAGCACAAGGTGAGAAAATCTCTAAATCATTTGCACAGGGCATTACTGGCCAGAGTCAGCAAAGCAGAGATACTTCAAGTTTCTTATAGGTGTTAGTGCTATGAATAAATCCTTTGGGAGCAGAGGGCCCCAGGTAAACATGACTTGCTCTCTATTGGTGATCAATGATTATATTACATAAAACATAAGGATACGCTTTACAAAAATTTTTAGAATCTTATCTTTAGCAAGACACTTGTGTAGTCAATTAGCAAGTCCAACCAATCATCTGCATGGATTAGGAAATGGGAGTAATGAAACCACGGAGGGAGAAGGGAACTCCGTTTAGGTGAGGATAATGTGGCTAGATCATTATCAGAAAATACAAGCAATCACTAAAGTGGAGGGGAAGGGCAGCTACAAGCGTTTTTGTTTAAATACCATTTAATAAAATCTTTCAGTGGCTGCTGTAGTAGCCTATAACACATAGAATGTTGTGCTTCTGGATTTACTCTCTACTGCTTTATCTGATCCCACTTGCTACTGATATGTGTTTAGTGCATGTTTTGTGCACTGAAGCCACATATTTTAAAATCCACAGGACAGTCCTACCTAATATCACACCATGTAGCCCCATACCTATTACAGTTAACCTTGTCATTTAGAGGTCAGTGCTAAAGATTTTCACCAACACTTTAGACAACCAATATAGTTCTGTGAGATTTAATCACATTTTAGCTTGAAAGGCTCTACTCACTGAACTAGAGCAGTGTCTCTGAATTGCTTTTTAGCCAGTACATACTCAGTGCTCCCTTTGTGCTAAGAATTGCAAAATGCTTTGCATGTTCAACCGCATTTAACTATGATAGCATCTTTGTGGACAGTGCACTAGCCTCAGGACCATTTTACAGATGAAAATGGGACAAGAAGAAGTTAGATGACTGGAGACAGTTGAATCACTTATTAAAATTTTCCTGGTAGAGCAAAGATCTTAAATCAGGAGTTCAAGGGGGAGTTTTTGTATTATATACAGTGCCTTGTGCACCTATGTCATTAGGGAACATTTTTCATATTTCTTGAGCTACACATCAGTGATTTCTTTACAGGAAATAACGAGGACTCTGAATGTCAGCAGCGCGTGTAGCGCAGTGTCTGCCTTGGACCTCCATGCCTCCTGTGATGGCCTGTCCTTGTCTTTTCTTTCTCGGCCTTCCCCGTCACTCCTTTTTGTTTAACTAAGGTATTTTTCATTACTCCTTGAGTATCCAATCCTTATTTTAAAGCTGCATATATTTAAGGAAGTGACTGGAAATACCGCTTCCTTGATCCTTCTCTCACCGTTCACAGCCAGAGTTGAGCCTTTCTAGGCTGCCACCTCTATACTTCAGTATCGAGCAATTCTTCTTTTCTGTTTCTTGTGAATTCTAATGAGTTATCTCCTGTCTGGTGTTAGTAATCTTGAAAAACTTTCGAAAAGTCTCCTCAACATGTCTTGCTCACATCTCTAATAATCTTAATCGTACTAAGAAAGGAATAATTATTTATAATATTTACCGAATGTTATACTTCTAATGTCAATTATATTAATGGCTTCTGCAATGATTGCTGTCGAATTATGCTGTGAAGTAGAGATTATCAAAACTGTTCCAGAAGACAGTAAGTTGAACTTTGAGACAAGATTCAATTAGCCTACAAGATGACATGTCAAACACGACTTGCCAAGCTTTTATCTCAACCCAAAGCTTATTTTATGTTATCTTGGTTATTCCCCTCAGAATTGTATTGTTTTATGAATCATCTGTTAATGCAAACAAAAATTTCAATGATCTTGTAGTGTAGTAAAAAAAAAAAAAAAGAGAATCGAGGATGGTTAAGTTGTATGCTATGCGCAGTGGACTGGCGTGGGCAGGCGGAGAGACTTTCCGGACACCTTAAGTCATGACACTGTGAGGCACATTCCCTACTCCCTTGTATTTTCTTAACAAATCTCATTTCCTTGCAGATTCTGGCCTCCTAATAGTGCCATGCTTTGCTGCAAGCACAAGAACATGTTGTGCACAAGTTTATGCGGTGACATTTCCCCACATGCGAACACTTTTCCTTTGATTCAAAATCACTGCTGTTACCTAATATGAAGAAATAGATTAAATTAATCAAAGGAGAATTTCAGGCTAAATATAAACAAAATCTGCTAATGATGAGATACATTTGAATCTCATAGAAACCCCACTGAGTGAGTCATTTAAAAGAAGATTAGGATCCCTAGAGATAATTCTGAGTCAACCCCAGGCCAGGGGAGAGAAGAGCAGATGGAACCCACAGGCCTCTCAGCCTCTAATGTGGGTGATTTTTTCTGAGTTCCCTCATTTTGCCTTCTTGTCAACAAATCCTGCCATCATTTTTCTCACATCTTTGCAGCATTTTCCAGAGCTGTTCACAGAAATCATTTCACAGAGTGGAAAAGCATGTCATTTTGTCATTTTCTTCGGGGAGTGGAAGGGAAGAACAGGCAGTCTCTCCTTTCTAAGACTTTCAGCATGCAAAGCAAAGGAGAAGGAGTCAGTGGAAGGAATTTTTTTGCTTGGTAGTGCTATGCAGAAATAGCACCCGCATTTCCCCACTGAAACTCTCTCCCTGTTAAGCAGAGACAAGAGTTTGGTGTGACATTGACACACCCACATTTATGAGCACCGATGATGAGCTACATTACATTAATCATTGCATTATAGCTAAAAAGGAAGAGAGGACTTAATGATCGTCAGAGATAACCTGCTCCTTACTGCAGGCACTCCTTTTAATTACAGAATTCCTGTGAGATGGCCATTGGAAGCTCATTATTTCATTGAATTCTGCATCCCATGGTAACTTATGTCACTTACTAAGAAAGTGACCCTTTCTCTGAGCTAGGACATTCAGTCATTAGTATTTGCTTTCCTAGCTGGAATAATAAGAACTTTTAATGAAATAATGGTAGTTATAGTAAAGATTATGAAGAAAATAAAAATATTTTCCTATATGCCAAACACGCAACAATTTACATGTGCTTATATTCTTATTTTGACAGAAGTCCTGTATGACAGACAATATGACTTGATCCTACCATAAAAGAAAAAGAGAGAAAAGAAAAGAAAAAGCACAAGAAGACAGTGTTGAAATGTTTCCATGGAAGCTGCAGAACTCAGATTCAGAAGTAAAATGAGAAGGCAGTTCTGTCTGATTGCAAGATACCGGGATGTTTAAGTTGGGCTCATATCTGAAAGTGCTTTTATATCTTATTTTATTGCATTAAATAATGGATGGTATTTTCACTTTTTTCCATATTTCTGTCTGAGATAGTCTAAATTTTGTTTTTAATTAGTATAATTTTCAGTCAGTACATGATCACATTGCATTTTACTTTAGAAGTTTTGGGCTTTCTGAATCTAGCAGAAATTTGAATCAAAAGCAATACTGAAATGATGGTTTTGCAAGTGCAGCACACAGAAGATTCCACACACACGTTGTATCACTTTCCCAAAGTTTATGAATCTGCAGTTATTAAGGTAAAGATAATTGGCATCAGATTGATCTCACAGTATAAAATTTTAAGGGACGAATCACATTTGAGAAGAACATGCCTTGCTTTTCAGATGCAAAGACTTGTCAGCCTGAAGCATCGGCATTTTCTGAAAAAACTGAGGCCAGAACTTAGGACATAGAAATAGGAGGAAATAGAAATAGGAGGACGACGTAGCATGCCATCGTGCTTCGTGGGCTGAAATTTTGTGAGTGTGCTCTGATCTCACACACCCTCAGTGTAAATACATAGAGCAAATATTGCAAGGAGGCAAGAAGTGCCCTGCAAACGACTACAGTAATGTTGCTAAGGGAAACCTGGGGCTTCCGGTTATTCAAGAAGAGAAACAAATGCCAGGTGTGACTTGTCCTTAGGTGGCCCTGGAAAATCGAAGAGCAGGGGACCAGAGGATACATAGGCAGAGTCACAGGAAGCAGCAGGAGTTGGGCTGAATTAATCGGCTTCAGCAGCTGCAGCCATGAACTGAGACTCTGAGGTGAAATCCGGGGCTGCTGTAGGGTTGTGTTGAACAGGAAAGGATCTTTGAGAAAGCTCCTTGGGCATATGGGGAAGTAAACTTCTTGTGCTTCTGTTGAAGTCCTGTGTGTTCCCGACAAGCACCAAGGCCAGTGCCTGAACAAGCTGATAGATCTCCTTAAATGGGAAATAGCAGTGGAAATGGCAGTGATAATGTGAGGCTACAAATAATAGAACAGTAAAGTATAGCATAAGGAGTCAAAATAGATGTAGGTGAACAAGGGGCCTTTGCAGTTACACTAATGCTGTGCCCTTCCCTGTCTTCTACGAATTTTTCCAGGTCCCTGCAGTCTACATGGTAAGGAAGATATACAAAAAAATATATAGGAGAGGATCACTCACTTAGGGCTCCCCTCCTGTCCCTCTGTCAGACAGGAGCTTGCTTTCTCTCAGTGAATATGTTCTGCTCATTAAAAAGAAACGTCTTGGAAAAGACAGGATGAGGTCATGAAAAGTAGCAGTTTTAAATGTGTGAGTTTTCTAGTACAGTTCTGCTTAAATTGTACAGTGTTTGAAGGGATATTTAATGATTTTATTTATATGTAACATAACTCTGGCAATACAAAATATACTTTAAAAATGTAAGAGAAAAACAGGGCAGAACATTCTTTTTGGTTTTTATTTCTACAGTTTAGTAATCTTTGCTTCAGAGAAAGTTCTTAGGTGCTTTTTCCATTTTTTTTAATAACGTAGTTAATTTCACAGTTATAAGAAAGGTGCTAGGGGAGAGAGCTCGGCAGTGTAAGTGCCTGCTTGACAAGTGCAAGTGCAGGGACCCAAGCTCAGTCCCTGGTACCACGTGCCTTGACAGCCCTGGAACCCCAGGAACACTGAGGTGACCACTGAAACCAGGCATAGTAGTACACACCTATAATCTCAGCCCAGGTGAAGCTGAGACAGGAGGATCAGTACATGTTTGAGCTGCATAGGGAGACCCTGTACCAAATAAATGAATGAATGAATGAATGAATGGATAGATAGATGAGAGATAGATAGATAGATAGATAGATAGATAGATAGATAGATAGATAGATACCAGTGAGATAGCTCAGTGGACTAAGCACCTGTTTTGGGAAGCACAGGGATCAAGGTTCAATTCCCCACTCCCATATGCCATGCTTTACATACTTCTGGAGCATGAGGAGCCATTGATTGAGCTCAGGTGTGCTGAGCCATTGATTGAGCTCAGGTATGGTGGCATAGGCCTGTAATCCCAGCACTTGTAATCTGGGAGGCTGAAAACAGAAGGGTCACTATGAAATTGAGCTATGTGGTGAGACCCTTCACAAAATACAACAAATAAATAACCTTGCTAATACAATTTCCTGATTTATCAAATACAGTTATCAACCTCTTCTGTGCATTAAAGGTGAATATGTCACTCAACTATAGTACTCCACATTTTGACTCAAATATTAGGTAGTATTTAAATTGGCTATCATTATAGTTAATTTGTATAAAAATCCTAAAGTCTTGCATCAGTGCCACATCTACTAAAATTTGAATGGTGCAAGTGGGATGGCCTGTTCTCAAAGATAGCAGCAAATTTATGAGACATTTCATATAGTAACTCAGTCTTAAAGATGAATGGATCTTTCACATGCAGTACAACATGAGCAAGCCCTGAAGGCATTAGACTAAGATATAAACCAGTTACAGGTGGTAATGAAAACTCAATATAGATTTAATTAGAAGAACAATGATTGTAGAGGGGCTCAGGCGATAGCTCCATGGCACAAGTACCTGCCTGGCAAGTGCAAGGTTGTGAGTTCAAACCCTGCTCCTGAGAGAGAAAAAAAAAGGTCTATATTTAAAAACACATTGCCATTAACCCTTCTTAAAACACTCTTTTTTTTTTTTTTTTTTTTTTTTTTTTTGAGTAGAATAGATTTATTGAAAGAAAGCTCCTGTCTAAAAGACAGGAGGGTGTTCCCAAGTGGGAGTCCCCCATTCTTTCTTGTTTTGAGGACACTAATCCTATGTTTCTTGTCACGTTACATGAGGCTCTCAGTGAGATATGGTCAAAAATATAGTGAATGCTGCTACCAAGTACCCTCTAAGGAAAATACTCCTAAAATGTTAGTGTACACTTCTCAACATTACTACCCAGATCCTCCACTCTGTCACTTCTGGTTCTTATCCCAAGTCAAAGTGAATATCAAGTGTAAAAGTTCTGAGTTGATCCATGGGGTGGAGGCAGTCACCCCAGAGTGACTGAAGGCTTTAACAGAGAAGACTTGCAGAATCACTTCAGAAAATGGCAGTGTGGATTGGAAAAATGTGTTTTTGAGAGAGGGGAAAGATTTGAGGAGGATTCATGCTATTTTCTGTAAGGCTTCTAAAAAGTTGAATTTCCACTCTACTGTCAGTCACATCTTGTTCATGATATTAAAAATACAGTAGACAAATGGATGAAAATGGAAAGTCGAATAGAATTTGCATGAGACTAGGTAAAGGAGGAAATAGGACATTACTGTCTAGTGAGTATGAAGTTTTATTTTGGAAGAATGGTAAGAGTTCTGGATTTGAATTATGGACATGATCGCTACTATAGTTGGAATGTATGTCCCTTCAAACATGCTGATAAGTACTTGGCATTGCTCAGTCGGATGCACCAGCCTGGAGAGTCCCATCGTCATAGGTAGGATTTATGTCATTGTAAAAGGAGGAAGTGTTTGTCTTCTCTCTTCATCTCAAATTTGCTTTCCTTTTCTCCTTGGGATAACATGGCAAGAAGGTCCTCATCAAATGTTGAATAGATCGTAGAATTGCCAGACTTACAAACCATAAAAAATATTTGTGATTATAAATTACCCAGTTTTATGAATTCTGGTGTAGAAATGTAAAATAAGCTAAGATGTATAACAATGCCTAATGCCTCTTAACTGTGTAATGTCAAGCTGATTACAGAGCTAAATGGCAAATTTTACAGGTGTTATAATGCAAAAATGCTACAATATTACTGTATCATTCAGCTTTTGCTCATATATCTTGGTTTACCAATCCAAGTGAAATTCACTTTTTGGCATATCTTCTCTCATAGTTTCCCACTCGGTATATTAGAACAACCCAATATACAAACTCTTATAAAGATATGTAGAAATAATTATCACAGGCATCAATACTATTCCCAAATAGTTTTTTTCTCCACCCTGCTTTCTTAGCCCATGGAGAGAAACAACTTTTAAGATCTGCTGTGCTTGTTTTTGCCAGGAATGTGAGTAGCTGCAAATTAAAGTAAGTCCATGCTCACCCTTGAAGATTTAACTGAGAGTTATAAGTATGCAGCCACAAAATGAGCAAAAATTTAGATAGCTGATTTAATTCTTTATGTTCCAAAATTTATGTTTAGAAGCAAAATTTTTTCCATTCATCTTTTTGTGTAGTAAGAACACTTTAAGAGAAAAATTCATGTTTTTCAGCACATATTCAAACTTTCCTGTGTTAGTTGGCCTTATTTATTTTTTTTTTTGGTGTATTTTCACTTTCTAAAACTTATATTTGTTGAATATTCAATATCTTAGATTACATTCCCACATCTTTCATATTTCTATATCGTTGTCATTTCATTCTTTTGTGTTTATCATAAATGCCTTCATTTTATTTCAGTATGCTTTAAATCATTCTGAAAATACTAATTCAATGTTTTTGAACTATTTTTTTTCACTTCCATGAATTATTTCAGATGCTACTGTAATCATTTAATTTGTTCATTTCACCCTTTCAATGCTCCTAGTTTTAAATAAATGCTTTAATGACTATAAGTTATTTGCATATATTTAAAAAGTATTGTGCTGACTTTTCCGCGTGGTGGGTTGGATCACCTTAGCCCATAAATACACAGGCTTCTTCTCCCTGAAACATTTGTTCCTCAGTTTGGAAGCTTGCCTACCCATGTGAACACTTAAGTCCCAAAGAAGTCAGCCATTTGTTAAAGTGTTACCAAAAATAGGAAGAAATGATTCCAAGGTGCATTACTCTTGGTATTTCTAATAGTTCCCAATCAGCCCATCACTTCCAGTATGCAGAAATCATTTCTGTTGTCATGACTATCATTATTTTAGCTTGTTCTCTTTAATTTGAATTTTTGTGAAGTTTCTTGTACGCTTGTTTGATCCAGGAAAGATGGATCAAAAGAATATTGGAGAAGGAATTTGTTCCTCGTTCTAAGACTGAATTTTAGACAGATCCTCTGTTCCATCCACCCACTAATATCAGCCCCCATTCATAATCCTCCTGCCGATTACCAGAATGATTTTACTTTGCAATCTTTTCTAGGAGATCAGTTCCTTCCTTTCCTGTCATCAGTTCCTGTAACAAATTTGAACTCTAGATTCTTCAATCTTCTTTGATCCAATAAATCATTCCTATTCATTTTTTAACTCTCAGTACTTTGAAATCTACTATAAGGCTGTTGGATCTTCTATTCTCTTTGAAGTTAGGGTATTTGGGTTAAATTCTGGATATATATATTATGGCCTGCTCGCCCTGATCTTGGGGTGCGTGGGGCACAGCATGTGGTGATGAGGATGAAAACGCAGTCCCTGCGATTGCTTAAGCTTTCCTAAGCAGGTACTTTAGACCACTGAGCCATCTCGCTGGCCTTTTTTTCTTATTTTATGAGAAATGGAAGAAAATACAAGCATTTGATTGCTAGATCTTCCCCAAAGAACCTAAGACATGATACTACAGCAATATATTCATACAAATATTTATAATAGCTCAGCCAGTAATAGCTAAATCCTGGAAATAGCCTATATACCAATCAGCAGATGATTGAATAAAGAAAATGTGGAATGTATGTATAGTGGAATACTACTCTGCTATGAAGTATGACAGGTTTGTGATGTTTTTAGGGAAATGGACACAAGTGAGAAATAGTGTTGGGTGAAATAAACTAGATATACCAGCTTAAATAAATAAAGAGATGCCTTGGGCTGTTGAAAGCCTAAGCACTCATTGTAGCTTGTGTATCTGCACTGTCTCCACTATGTTGCCATTAAGATCATGAATGTGGTTGGATGGAGTACAGGTGGAAATTTCAGTGTTTTCTCCTGACAAAGTAAATAATAACTCCAATATTGTTCATGATGTCGGAAAATAAAATCAGGTCATAGAAAAATGGAAGGTAGATGAAAGTTAGGTTTATGTTAGCTCTTCCTCTCTCCTACCATACCTTTCTATATCCATTTATCCCCAAAAGAAACCCTTGAAAAGCCAGAGATGACAATCCAAAATTCCAGTATTTTTTAATTATTTATTTATTTTGTACAGGATCTCACTATGCAGCTCAGACTCACAGCAATCCTCCTGTCTCAGCTTGCCTTGTGCTGGGATTGCAGGTGTGTGCCACCACGCACGGTTTCAGTGGCTGGTATTGTCCAGTGCTTTCACAACACATGGTACTGGGGATTGAACCCAATCCTTACATTTGACAGGCAGGCATTTAAAATACTGTGCTATCTCCATAGCCTAAAATTCCAGTATTAAGCTATAAGTTGTGCTTTTCAATATACCTTATTTAAATAATTCTGTTGAAATAAGAGTGAAAATATTTCAAATTTATATTGAATTCTCCTTGCAATTAAACATTAATATCAAAGAAAATGAGTCATGGGTTCATCAACGTTCCAAGACACATACTATGTAATACATTATGGTAAGTATGATAGAAACATAGTATCTATCCCTCATGAAACCTATATATGGCAGACTTTAGCAGTCTTACAGTGAAAACATGGAAGACACTATGGATTTGACACTATTTTGTAGGTGGATGCATAAATTTTTTATGATTGAAAGGGCACAAAGCACTTACGGCCACGGTTGACTTATTTTTCTACTCCTTGGTCATGGGATCTTCCCAACTGTGATCATCCTCATTCCCACAGAAGAACATATAGAAGATGAGGTATGACAGGGACAATTCTCTATTCAGCTGTCATTGCCTAAAGCAGGAAATAATGTCATTTTCCTTTGTTGGAACTCTGCTGATGTTGGATGGAAAAGAAGAACCTGTTAACTCTTGCTTGTAGAAGAAGAATTCCTCTTGACTACAAAAACTTTAAATTATGGCCCCTGGCAATTCATCTAGCCCGTTTCAAGTCCTGAACTTTGTAGACATTTTCCTCATGGCACACTTGAAGATGCTGTGCTAATCATCTAGTCCTTTTTAAATCTACTGGGAGCCTCGGACTACTGTTGATTCTTTGGCATAGATTTGGATGTTTCTTTAGACAACTTTGACTTTTAAAAAGTTTTGTTCATTAATGTGTAGAGTTATACACCTACAGTATATGACATTTACAATAGAGTCTTCTATTTAGGCATCTTGCCAAAAGAAAGGTCATCCTGTGATTAATGTCACTCATTTCATTAAAAAGAACATGGCAATCTACCACTAGGTACAGCTCAGTTATTGTAATTAGCAGAGCTGTTGCTTTTTCTATTGTCTTTCACGTTAGTGTTGTAAGAGTTCAGTAATTCCCTTCATGTCTAGCTTGTAAGTAAACAAGAATAAGAGAAGGAAACATCTCCCTGAAGCAAAGACAAACGTCATATATAAAATTTTCAAACATGGACAAGGCCAACTAGCACATGCTTGGCTTTGAGTTGGAAGGAACTGTGAAGGAGGAAGGCGACTTCTAAGAGAGTAAAAATTGTTCCGCACAACTTTTAGAAGTGACAAGAAGACTGCAGTGGGTAGAACTCTAGAGGTCATAAGCTTTGGCTAAGACCAGTAAAACTAGAGCTATGTATTTAGGGAAATATATATTCCCATTGATACACAAAAGAGATACATAGGGAGATAACTCCATGGTACAAGTGCTTGCCTGGCAAGTGCAAGGTCGTGAGTTTGAACCTCAGTCCCACAAAAAAAGGAAAGAAAGAAAGAAAGAAAGAAAGAAAGAAAGAAAGAAAGAAGGAAAGAAAGAAAGAAAGAAAGAAAGAAAGAAAGTTATATCAAATATTCAAACACTACTATGTTAGTAGTATAAAGATGTCTCTAAGAAATTTACAATAGTAAAAATTTAAATGCTGCTTCATGTGGTCTACGTAAATCAAACACAAATGATTAATCTATTAAACGTACAAGACACACATTATGTACAATGGTGAGTATTATGAAAATTCACTGATGACTTGGGTAGTATCCTAAAAGAAACTAAAGATCTGGAAGAAAAAAAGATATTTGACCATATGATAGAGTTAAATAATAGCAGCAATCGGATGGTGTGCCGAACCAGAGGATATCTAGACTTGGAATTACAAAATAGAATGACAAGTGCCTCACAACACGTATAACAGGATTAAAATTTATGATAACTATCGCTGTGTTTTTTGGCTATTCAGTTTTCCTTAGACACACATGTCTATTTTTGTATCTTCAGATATGAGCTTTGTGAATTTAAAGAGACAGAAACACCTTGGTCTACTATAACTGAACACAGTATGTGATTCAAATATGGACAGATTACGATATCAAATTTAACAGTAAGATAAAAATGAGAGAAAAATAAAGAAAATTTTAAAAAAAGAAATAATGAGACATGGGCTTTGTGGTATAGCCCATGGGTTATAATCACAAATATAAAATGATTGGTTAATCAAATATAAATTATTTAATTTAAACATCAAATATAAATTATTTAATTTAAACATCAAATATAAATTAACTTAAACATCAAATACAATCGTGCTTTTTATAACCAAAGCTAATCTTAATCTCTGTCATTTTCGTTAATGTCTTTGAATTTTTATTGTTGTTGTTGTCTTTTTGAGACAGTCTCATTATGCAGTTTAGACTGGCCGTGCGCTCATTTTTGTAGCCCAGGCTGGTCTGGAACTCACACCGATCATCCTGCCTCAGCTTCCCAAGTGCTGGTATTACAGGCATGCGCCACCACGCCTGGCTCATGTCTTTGAATTTTATGTAAGTTAAACTTCTGTGTAGGACTTCATTGTCCCAGTAAATGTCATGGTGATCATTCTATCAAATTATCCCCTAACAAAATTAATTTTTTGAAATGAAAAATGGGACAACAGATTCATGTTTAAATTATGTGGTCATTGTTCTACCAATTAACAGAAATATTTCCTTATTGTGGGACATAGTATACAAAATACACACAAACAATATAGAACAAGTTTTCTTAAATATACTTGAACATTTGTGTATCGAAGGAAAAGTTAAGTACAAATCATGCTTTAATCGGCAAACAAACTATCTTGCCACCACACAGACCGCTTTAGTCGTCTCTTCAGCTGTGCTGTACAATGTGATTCAATCTGGAGTCATGTTCCGCTACAGTGGCGGTCAGAGATAGCCAATTATCTGTAAAGCTTTCTTCTTGGATACCCTCAGTTAACTCTGTTCATTCAGTGGAAAACTTGAGGTACTGAATTCATTCTAAATGACAGGTGGAACAATCTGTACCATTTGAATGGCAACTTAAATGCACAATGCAAGGTTTTTGATGTAACTTAAGTTAATTTAATTCAGGTGTCAAAGCCCCAACATAGATGCTTAGTGTGCCATGTGATATATGTTTGATATATAAAAGTGTGTGTGTGTGTGTGTGTGTGTGTGTACACACATGCACATGTGTAGTAGGTTTGTGTGTATTTGATGGGGGAGGTTGAATTCAGTGTTCTTGCATCTTTGCGATGAAAGTTTTGTTGCTTTCTTTTATACAGTTGAGGGGGAAATGAATGCATTAATTTTAAAAACGTTGTAGAATATGATAAAAGCTACCTTTAATTATAATTTACATTATGTATATTAAATATTGTTTCTCATAGTCTTAGAGAGTCTTCATAATTCTTTTGTATTTGTTTACACCATCTACAAATCCCTAACAAGACCACGATAAATTTAGCAAACAGTTGTTTCTCTCCCACAGTTATTCAGTCACTCAAGGAAGCTTCTAGTCATGCATCAAGCCAAACACTATCCTATCGTTTCTGTCAAGCCTATTTAGATTTGTACCACAGTCTAAAGTCTAAAGATATGAAAACATAGAGCATGGTTCTTCCTTAAAGCAAGTTTCCAAAATTAGCATTGCTTTCTCTGGAAACTTAACCTTCTTGCCTGAAACACATGCTTTAACATGAGAGTATTAGAATGACTAATGCTCACTTGGAGATGTAAAAGTTGAACAGTATGACAGAGAAGACAGCACTGATATTCATCATCCAGTTTCATTCTGGAAGAAGAAAACATTTTCACTATTGAAGATCTATGTTGAGTAGGAGAAAAGCAGATACGATGGTTTGTAGGAAAAATAAATGTATTCCACAAGCGGCAAAGAACTGGGCACAGAATGGAAAATGTGAAGCAAAAGATGGACGGTAACAATGTATCTCGAAGTACTTTTCCTTATACAATAAAATCCCCTGGAAGCTGAACTAACTTTTCATCACAATCTCTTCAGTATTACTTGAGACATAGTTTTTTTGTTTGTTTGTTTATTTTTTTATTTTTTTATTTTTTTATTCATAGGTAATTTCTTTGATATTTTGGGGCCATGTCTCCAGTTCTCTTTACCTTCCATTTCTTACCCTGTAGATGAGTAGCAGATATGATAAAAAATATGGTACCAAGTTTTGTTGGGAATAGCAGATGACCTATTATTTATTTTGTGCTGCTAGCATAAAATATCTGAGCCTCAGCACTTTAGAAGTAGAGAGGCCGGCTTGGCTCTTTGTGCAACCCGTCAGTCTCTCCTTGTGCGTGACGCATGCCTAGAGCACAGCCCTGACATCCTGTACAGGAGCCATGGGTGCATCACAGGATGCCACGAATGCAGAAAGAGAAACAACCAGGTATGGATGACAGTTGTACATCAGCAAGGAAACAAGAGCCTGGGAAGGGGCCAAACTAGCGCTTTTCATACTAGCTCTTTCTTAGGGGACCTAGTCCACTTCTAGAAGATATGATGTGTTCCAAAAAATAACATCTGTTCATTCAGCTACAGAAAGCCTCTGAGACCTAACTACCTTCCCTTAGGTCCCACCTGGTACAGACTCTACAACGTCAACAACGCTGTCACACAGAAGACCCAATTTTTAGCAAGGCACCTTGAGGACCAGCCATGTAGGAATCACAGAAGCAAACCACGCCTATGACTTGTAAATGTTTCGAGGAGGAGAATGTCTGAAAAGACAAACTAGAGAAGAAATGAGTTCTGAATAAACTTTTAGTTTTAGAGAAAAAAGCTTCTCAATCAACAGGGCTGATACATCAGAAACTAAAGAAAAGGAAAGAAACTTGAAGTAGAAGTGGCAGACGGTGAAGAGACAGATGCCAAAAACTTCCTAAAGGACATTTGCAGTGGATGATGAGCTGGTACTTCTGTTGCTAGTGGGCAGGTCGCCAGCAGCAGCAGCCAGCTGGGAAGGAAGCTGCTCGGAACGCTAAAACGGGGTAGGTGAAGGTAAGAAATGGCATTGAACAGCACGCGCTTCCACAGAAACGATTTGAGTTGACGTCAAGGTATAAAACTCAGCTTATGTGAATTTCATGCTATAATTTTATACTACAAATTAGGGCATTAGTGTACTTCCGTAAAGTAAAATTAAAAAAAAAAAATTATACCTTTGGTTTCCCATGCATCTGTAGTGATAATTTGAGAACTTGTTTTCAGTCTGGTTTAATTTTATTTTGTCTTTTTATGAGGATTAATCACTCATAATCCATCCAAATGTGTGTATGGCAACCTGTATTGGTTTCATATGCTAATTCCACTGTGCTTACCAAGCTAGTGGTCTATTACATGAGACAAAATATACAAACAGAAAAAAAATAATTATTTCAGGGAAGTTGTATTCCCATCAGGCAGCATTTCTGATTTCCTGATGCTGAATCATCAATAAGTGCTGTCTCAGAACCTAGCATATTTAGGGTCACAGAAGACGAGGAATTTTCACACTTGCCTTACAGAAGCGGGTGCAAAGAATCCTTGCTTCCTTCAGATCAGATCTTCTGCCAGGAACCAGATCATCATGGCATCTCAAGATGAAATTGTCCTTAACTGAAAACTCAGTGCACATTTGCTCTCCCTCTCCTCTCCCTCTCCTCTCCCTCTCCCTCTCCCTCTCTCCCTCCCACTCACTCTCTGTCTCTCTCTCTTTCCCTCTCTCTCTCTCTCTCTCTCTCTCTCTCTCTCTCTCTCTCTCTGCTATTGGACAACACAGACTAAATACTGTTTGTGGGGGTTTCCAAGAGCAACTAGAATACCATGTCTTCAAAAAACCACGGTAATGTATCTTCTACAAAGTACAGCTCAAGGCTTTGAGGGTCAAGTGCTTAAAATCTATCTAATAATCAATAAATGAATCAGAGCGCTCAGCCTTCCAGTCACATAGAACCTCCCTTGTTATATTGAAAGTGTTTTTTCTTCACCTTCCCACACTTAACCATTGTTATCTTCCACCCCTTTTTTTATTCATTTGAATACAGGTTTCAAAGACTTTAGAATTAAAAGCTAAGAAGCTTTGTTGAGACTGCATCTTTCGAAGGTCAGCTACTTGGGCATTTTAATATTTTAATTGCTTTTGAATTCTTTGAAAAAAAATCTTTTTTTCTATCATTACATCTTCAAATATGATTGAAAGCAGCACAACTTCCATAATTAGAAGAAGCAAAGGATACTAGAAAAGCACTCAGGGCAGTGAACGCTGCACCCTGACATTAGCAGAACAAAAAAAATGGCTTTGTTTTCTGAGAGGTATGGGAAGTAGCTTCTCTAGTGAAGCAAGTCTAAAGGTAATATGTACACTGTACAGAAGAGAACAGGTTATTTGTTTACTTATTTATTTCAAACCTTGTGATCAAGCATTAACTTTGTCCTGGCCACTATGCTGTGTGTTATCCATTAAGAGTAATTGCAATTTGCATGTGGATAAAATTTCCTTTTGTAAGGTACCTCATGATGCAAAGGATAAGAGAACGAAGTGCAGACATTTTCTCAATCATGTGTGGAGAGCAGGCCATATTTTAAGATAATGACCCACTAAGCACAAGTGTGAAATTCCCCCATGGCAGTGGTGACTGGGTAAGACGTGAGCAAGGGGTAATCAAGGTAGCAGTTAGCACTTGGGAGCAGGAGAGGCAATTTCAAGATGGCAGCTTTGCCTCCTCTTATAATTAATAAATAAATATTGACATTAATTTAGCACTTTCCATCTTCAAAGCACTTTACAATTATTAATTAGTCCTCTTAGGACTATTTGAAATATAACTTCCTACGTTTGCATTTAAATAAAATTTCCATGGTAGTATTCTCATCAAACTGGTGCTTTCTAGGCTTCAAGTACATCTTTAAAAAAAAAAAACATCTCAGAATGTATTTGTTCTCTAAATTCAAGACAGTACATTGCATATAACTAAACAGACACCCAGGAAAGATAATTTGCGAAGAGTCAGGTTCAGCAGGGCTGCATTTGCAGTTGCTGCAGGCCGAGATCTTAGTCCTTTAGGGCAACAGCTTCCAGCCAAGGTGATAAAGCTTCAGATTGTCAATTGTACCCTGTTTTTGCACCCAAATTGCACAGGGTAGTTGAGTTCATGATCCTAGCAGCATATCCTCTTGTCCATTAATTCTTTTGCACCCCACTTTCTTATTTTTAATTTAAGAAACATTCCCTAAAACCTAGAGCTTTTGTTAGCATTCTAGTTATGTTTATGAAGTCCTTCATTAGGAAATGATAAAATAAACATAGATCTTTATTTTATAACACATAGACTAACAAGCCCAAAACTTTGTTGGATCAATAAACGTACCATGCAGTAAATTTTAAACTAATCTACTCTGTTTTTCTGAGTAGTCTCTGGCTTTCGATAAACTGAAAGTTTAGCCTTCTCACACTCTCCGCCCCTGACCACTTCCATTCTAGGTTTACTTTATTCTCAATGTTCTGCGTCAGCGTGGTATGCTTTGTGTGTGTGTATGTGTGTGTGAACAGGAAGTTTTCCCATTCTTTTTTAAAATATTTTTTTAAAATTTTATTTATTTATTTATTTTTCTTGTTTCAGAACCGTTTGTTTATTCACTCACTTTTTATGGCCGGCTCAGCCTGCCCCGAGGGTGGTGCTGGGGATCAAACCGAGGTCCCTGAAGCCGCCCAAGCTTCCCCAAGCAGGTGCTTTAGACCACTGAGCCATCCTGCTGGGCCCCAGTGGTACGTTTTTAAAATTTGTGAGTCGGTATCCATGCATTACTATTAACTAAAGTCCCTCATTTCCATCAAGATCTACTTTTCATTTAGTATGTCTGAAATACGTCAACAAATGTGAGATTACATATAATGACATACGGCCTGTGTTACAATATTATACAGAACGGATTCGCCCATGATGTATTTATGCATGTCAGCTAATTAGTGTTTGACTGGACTGCTACCGCTCACCTTCATCCCAGTCCCTAATGTCTTTCAAGGAGGCTGTGTCCCTTTGCGGAAAGCCTCCTCAGATCCACTGACCAGGGAGCCACTCTGTCTCCAGAGAAAAAGCATTTTAATCCACCTGACTTGAAAATACTAGGGTCTGAGTCTCAGTTTAAGAGAAAGAGTATTTTAAGTCTTATTCTGTCTGATTCACAAGAGGCTTTTCCAAATCCATGTGCCAGTCATGCACTTTGTACATTAGGGAGAAAGCTGACAGCTCCTTTATGTTTGCCTCATAGCCCTAGTGGAAGAAAATCCCTTCAGGATTCAGAGAATGCATCCTGAGTACAAGAAACCACAAATAATTCTACTAACTATTAGGGGAAGATCACATGTTTAATTGATGTGGCAACTTACAACTGTCTTAGACCAAACAGATATGTTGGTTATTTAGTACAGTGTCTACAAAGTCTCACTACATAGAGGAGACTCATAGTAATTGTCCAGTTTTCAGCCTCTCAAGTGCTGGGATTGCATGTGTACGACACTCAGTCTCAATCACCATCTCAGTGTGTCCCAGGGGCGGGGCTGGAACAGCATGCTGGGAATTATACCTGGGCCTCTGCACTATGCCAAAGCAGGTGCTCTAATCTGCTGAGCTGGCTGGCCAGCCCTGTACATGTGGTTTTGTTTTAAAGAAACACAGATGTTTGCTGGACCCTAGTCCTACACTGTGTATAGAGTCTGGCACAGCTTATTGCATCCCCTATCAATATAGGCATAAGATAGTATTGTACTTCTATGTCCACCTCTGTCTCCTCAGACACATTGACAGTTATGGAATGGAAATTATCTATACTTTTGATTAACTCTGACTTTCCCAGTGCCTTTAGCATTGCCTGCTGCATAATGCCATTAGTTGCTGAACTAATTTCAAGTGTGAAAAGCGAAAAATGATTTAATAGATTTGGAGAAATAAATAAAAGTAAAAAGACAAATGTTCTTTTACACTTCACAAAGATTATTTAAATATTTTTTACTTGCTGTCCAATCACACTTCTTAATGGATGTGCAATGGTGCACAAAAGATGAAAGAAAAAGGATAGGCCACACCTCACCATATGCCTCGCAGTATCACATGGGGCTCAAGGGCAGCCCACTTTTGTCCTTCGAGGTATCCTTCAAATTCCACATGAGATCACTGAGGAGAAAGACACACATATTCACAAAGGCGATGTGCCATTTTCCCCAGCAGAAAGACCAGCCTTGGCCTCCTGACAGCTGAGATTGCATACAGGCATCACCACGCTAGGCTCAGCCTACTCTAAATGAGCCTCACGCCTCTCTAGAGCTTCATAGCTTGCTGGAGAATACACCACAAGGGCATCCTGCTTCCTTCTGGCATTCTCTGAAAGGCTCTGCCCATTACTATCTCAAATCTGCCCTGGCTGCTCTGCACCGAGCCGCACTGGCATGTAGCACTCTTCCTTTCTCATCTCACAACCTTACGATTGCCTCGACATCTCCCATCTTCTCCTCCAAGCTCTAGGATACATATACCAAGAAGCCCATTTGCATTATTTACTCTTTCATTTCTTGTTTTCAGTTCCATGCCTACAACATAATAGAGAGAGAGGAAAGCAGGGACATAAGGATGATAGGTAAATCTCCTATCTAGAAAGAGTATACTTTCTCTTTAAAAATATATCCTGATGCACTCAGATATAGGTGCACTCAGATATAAGTGAGACCTGAGATGCTCAGAGGAAACAAGGCTGCTTAGCAAGGGATGCCAGCTGACTCCCAGATCCCGTAAACCATCTTTGACACTCTGGTCAGCTTTGATTTTTCCATCCTAACTGTCTCAGTTGTGTGAGATGACAGTGGACTAACTGACCTCAGCTCTAATTTACTGTTATGTTCCTTGAGAAAGTTAATTGGCACCGCTCAGTGGGAAGATGTTTCCAGCCCTCACAAATGACAATGTATTGACTTGGTATACGTTGGGTTTCTCTAATGCCTTTTCCTTGGTTAACACATGCATCCAGACCTGCCTGGCGTCGTGTCTTTTCCATCGCATTAGTTTAACTGACATGAGTCCTGTGAGGTTTATTATACCCACATACAAGTAGTCCTTTCTCACTTATTAGATATCTCTTTGGTCTTATTCCTACTAAGCACATATCTTATTGCTCACACCCATTGAAAGCATGTCATATTTTGCTATCTCTTTGATGGTGAGTGTATTGCATTGAATAAACTAAGTGCCCTATATGTTTCAAAACAATAAGAGATGAACAGAATTTTTTACTACACATATAATTATTTCTTTATATTCTAATTCACCTATACTTTCTCCCAGCTGCTATGATTCTAGTATTTGTACTAAGAATTTGAAATCTTCCAGATAGATATATTAAAAATTAGTAGTTATATTTATATGTGTATCATTCTGTTTTTTGTGTTGCTAACCTGTGGTGTTTTGATGCTGCCTATCGACTTCTCAGAGCACAGAGGTTCCCTGCAAGCCATGCACTTGCAAGTGCACCTGTCCCCACCCTGTGCTAGCTAGGAAGCCACAAGCCTCCTCAGTGCCCCAAGTGACATCTCACAATCAGAAAGGTCAAAAACGCAAAGCACCAGATTCAAGAGATTTAAAGGCAAGTTACCAAGAACTGGACTGGAGCCCCAAAACATACAGGTTATAAGGTCAGAGCTGAAATGTTTGTCCATTTTATTGCTCAAGGACAAGTGAACTTGATGTGTGAGGCTCCAACACCATAAACCGCCTAGCAAGGTACCATTTCAACACATGCAGTTGCAAGTTGAATACTGACCATACAATTTAAACCGACAGCAGCAGGGCCCTGGTGTGGATGTGAAGGGCAATGTCACACACAACATCTTCTTCCTAATTATTAAGCCCTGGACAGGTGGCAGGAAAGGAATGAGGGGTGGGGGAAGAGGCTTAGGGAGGGACGGGAGGCACGGTGACATTTCCCATCTCAAGAGTACAAGATTCATTACCTCTGATGAAAAGTCACCAGGCTGTCGTGAGTCCTGACATACTCCGTGACAGGAGAAAGTGACATGGCCGTTTGACATTCAGGGCTAGAAGGTTGCTGGTCTGTAATCACTAGTTAAAATTGAATCTTGTACATTGCACCCTGCCAGCACAGCTCAACTTTTGATAATTATTTGGATGCTACTGTATTTGGATTTTATTTCCTCAGCAGAGAGGGGAAGTTGGATTTATAGTTTACTGCTGGGTTAAGATTGGAACAGGCTAGATCTTTTTTATGGTTAATATGGCAGAGCCAAATAAATCTGGAGATGTTTTTTGTCCCCATTTTAATTCTAAACCACTTGGAGGTGGAGATGAGGAGCCACAAAGGAAGGAGAGGACACATCTTCCAATTTTCCACAAACGTGCTACAATTCTGTCTGTGCTAATGTTTTCCTCTTTTCTCCTTTTGCTTCATGATGCTTTAAACCAGCCATCTGGTCATGGATAGGGATGGTAAACACTATTTTGCAGCCTGTGTCGTCTGAGCTGCCACACAGTGAACACTGTTTTACAGTTGAGGACTGCAATGGTCAATGCCAGTTAAGCAACTATTTCTCCTTCACCTGAGAGTCAGGGAAAGGACACAAAACATGTTTCACATGACGTTGTTTTGGCATAATGACATGATGGCTTTCAATTGTGTGTTGGCAAGTAGGCATGTTGTGATCCCAAAAAGCAAGGTCCCTTCCTTGCTTCTACCCTGAGGTGTGGAGGCTTCTGGTCTTCTAAAGAGAGCCTATGTATTCACTCCATTAAGCTCAGAAGGATCCCGGATGTCTGGCTCGACAGGCTTCATCTAACATTTTGCGAAGTCCCAGCCACATGTCCATAGAAGGGTAAGTTGGTCGCCACAGCTCACTTTACACACAGACAGAGTAAGGGCTGCCTGTGTGCAGGGTTAGCTCAGCCCCAGGGAGCAGAAAAACTGGCCTGATTGAAGATGTCTTTGTGGCTAATCTGCTTCAATGTCTAAAAGTCCAGCATCAGAAAAGCACCAATGTAAATGAAAAACATTGTGTTTCAAGGGTTTCTAAGCAAGTAAACATTTTTTCTTGGAGGAGAAAAAAAATAAATTTCCAACCACAGATGAAGTAAGTATAGTATAGGGGAGAAAAACAAAAAACAAAACAAAACAAAAAAACCATGTCAGGTCTTGTCGCTGGCTGTGTTCCTTGTTGAGAGTTGATCCCTCTGGACCTGGGTCTCACCCTCTAAACCCCTTGTGGAAAGCCTGATTTTGTCAGCTCATTGTGATAGAGAAACAAACTCCTCACATTTCTAAGGACTGAGAACTAAAGCCAGAATATGGATTTATGAAATGAACAATCAGGAATAACAGCGCAACTGGATTTAGGGTATGTGCAGATTTATAGCTAAATCAGCCAAGTCTTAAACAGAGCTGTTTGAGTGACCAAAAGAATAAAAATGCATTATATTTGTTTACTTTTTTATAAGAAGATTTTAGAATCATGTCTTATACTGAGGAACTACTTTGAAGATAATGATATGAGATACAAATATGATTATTAATCAATGATTTATGAAAATTTGGGTTTTTCTAATAAAATAGAAAGACAAAATAATCTATTAGTCGGCTTTCCTGTTATTGGGACACAATGTTCAACATCCACAGCACAGAGGAGGGACGAAAGCTGACTCACACCTTGGGGGATTCAATCCAGGATCGTCTGGCACCAAAGCAATGACATCATGATGAGCAGGCTTGGAGCAGCAATGGTGTCCAGTCTAGGGCAGCAGGGAAGGAGAATGAAGAGAAGTACCATGACCCATACTTAGTACCCAAAGTCGTATGCTTTGTCCCACTCAGACATACCAGAAATATGCATTACTAAATTTCCTGGGTAGCTCTTAAGCCAAGCAAATTGATATAGACAAGTTTACCTATCACTTTATCTCCTTCTAGTGGTGAAAGGATGGCCAAGGCTGTCCTTCATGACATTTAAGCTGAGGGTTGACTTAGTGCAGTTGTCAGCACCTGTACTGTCAAGCTCCTTTTCATTTGAGGACTAGGGTAGCTAAGACTAACTATCACTTCCTTTCTTCATTAAATGTTCAGGATTGGGGAGATAGCTCCGTGGCACAAGTGCTTGCCTGGCAAGTGCAAGGTAGTGAGTTCAAACTCCTGTTCCACTAAATAAATAAATAAATAAATAAATAAATAAATAAATAAATAAATACATACATACATACATACATTCATACATACATACATACATAAAAATGTTCAATAGCAAGTACCATCCCTATTGTCCCTTCCACTTCTTTGATTTCCTTGTTTTCAGGATGCAAGGATGCTTTCTTCTTTTTTTTTTCTGTAACTTAGAGAAACTATTATCAACCCTGGAAGGATCCAGGTATCCACAGATTTCAAGTCACTACCAAGTTAATAGCTTAGCAGTAATAAATACGACTTGTATTCAGTATATTAGACAGTAAATTGATTAAAATGGAACCACTTATGCATTTCTGAACAAGGAAGATCATCCCAAGCATTGGAGTTTGAGACATTTTGCAATAAGGTGAAAGGATATCATAATATAGGATCACTACCTATGAATGATTAAAAGAGAAAACTACAGAACAAAGATTGAAGAAAGACAAAAGATAAGATGATACGCCTAGCAGGCTGCAACTTGACGTGCAACCCCTCGGAGTGGCAGGGTTGTTGTAGTCAAACTGCTACAGTTGTTGTAGTCAAACTGAGGTAAAGTGGAGCCTAAATTTATAAAACCAAATCTTTCCTCATTTAGTTTTAACTCAAGTTGTCAACTGAAGACTCAGGTTCTTCTACACAGCATCCCAAATCCCTCATCTGTCTACACGTAGAATTGTTTTTTTAGAAAGACATTGGCTCAGCCACATATATGAACGAGTGTTATAATGTTCTTTGTAGAACTCTTTAAGTAAAGATTAAATCCGTATCTGAAACGATCTAAAACACAACCACCCAGCACACAGGTCATCACATTTGATTTTGACAATAGGTTAAAACTAAAATTCCAGGAGTCACCCAAGGTGCTTATATGCCAGGCCAGCTGTAACTCAAGGGTGCACTGATGTGAGTTGGTAGATGCTGTGAGGCTAAAATAAAACACTGATTTGTTGGTCATGTTATATCTCTACTGTTCCTAGTCACCAAAAATGGATTAAGGGTACTTTCTCCTTTCCCATGACCACCAATTCCTGCTTCTTTACATTATTAAGCCCACTTATTCATTTCCCAGGCTGCAAGACCAAAAGTCAAAGCTACAGCTCACCAGGGATTCTAACTATAGTATTCCTCATAGCCAACAAAAATGAGGTCCTGACGTTTCTATGACTTGGTAAGGAATGTTCTTGTCCCCACATTAAATTGCAGCATAGGGGTAGGATACATTTCAGCATTTTTTTTCCCCAAGAAACTACCCTTCACTCAACAGCCTGGGTGACATTTTCTGTCTCCACAGTTCCACAACATTTTCACTTTTGTACAAGCATGTCAACTGTGTCTGTCTTTGAATTTAGAGATCTTTATGTTTCCAATCTGTGTACCTTATTTGAATGATCAATTAAATTCTGGAGGTAAAACTCACTAAAACCAAAGCTGCTTTTACAAAGTTCTGCAAAATAAATTTTCCTATTATTATTAGGGAATGGGAATATGAGTGATTCAAGTTCTCTTTTAATCTTAACAATCTATCCACTGTGTGCTTATCTACCAGATGCAACAGAAAATGACAATGGAATAAATCAAAGGTTACAAGTGACCTATTTTATCACTTTAATTGAAATACTTGTAATAATAGTGGTAATATTTTTCTGAAGTAAATTTTCTTGATGTTCTCAAAGCACTAAATGGTTCAAATGATAGTTTCATTCTCTTGGCTCTGTCTTAGTTACTTTTCACTCGTTGCTGGGACAAATACCCAACATTCAAAATGGAGGAAGGAAAGGTTTATTTAGCTCACAGTTCGTGGAGGTTTCAGTCCATATTGGCTGGCCTAAGGCTGAGTGGAGCAGGGCGGAGAGCATCATTTCATGGGGCAGAACAGCAGCAAAATGGTGGCAGAGGCAGCCAATCAATCAGGACAGCAGAGCAGCAGCAACAGCTCGAGTCTGTCTCTCTGTCTCTCTTTATATTACATTCAGGCTCTCCCCCTTAGCCACCACCTTAGGCTACACCCATAATCCCAGAAGTACTTCGACCCATAATCCCATCAGTACTAAAACCCATAATCTCAGGGATCATGGATCAAGTCTCAAACTCTAGAAGTCCCCGCCCAATGACTACATGAGGCTTTGGGGGACAACTAGACATAAACCATTACAGGCTCCAATTCCTTTCTCTTGGTAAACTATGGCAGGTAGGTCGAGAGACGTATTTTTTTTCTTTCTTTAATTTTCACAACCCTGTTTGATAGACAATCGAAATGAAATGGTGCAAGACTAGTGCTTAGAGATGAACCTCAGGCCTGCCACAACTTCACCCAAATAACTGGTCTGCCACATGCAACATCTCCAGTTAGAGCTAAACTCAGTGCCACCCTCTCATTGTGGACCTGTCTTTTTTTTTTTTTTAACCTTGTCATTGTAAAATACACCATTGTCAGACATTCTAGCCATACCTATTCTGTGTATAGTTCTTAGGAAATCAAAGAGTATGTATCAACCAGGCATGGTGGTGCATACCTGTAATCCCAGCACTCGGGAGGCCGAGGCAGGAGGATCACTGTGAGTTCGAGACCAGCCTGGGCTACAAAATTGAGCTCAAGGCCAGCCTGAACTGCATAGTGAGATCCTGTCTCAAAAAGACCAAAAAAAAAAAAAAAATGAGTATGGATAATTCTACTTAAACAGCCTCTAGGTATAAGAGCTCCCTAATATATTGATGTTATTAGCATCCTGGAAGATTGAAGGGAAATAATTACATCATGCAATCAAAAATCTTTCAGCAAATGTTATATGCTAGTTATACCTGAAAGCTAGGAAAAAAAATAGACTAGGAGAATAGCATTTTTTGAAGGTAATCTGCACATAACTTAGATTATGCAAACAAGGTGAGGCGGCTTGGGTTGGTTATTATGCATGCATTGAAAATATATCGATTACTATGATCAGAATTACAGTGCAAGAAGGTCAAATAACTGATACTCTACTAAAAAAGGATGATAGAGAAACAATACGCGGTGGCCTCTGGTGGAGCCAAAAGATTGGGCCACAGGTTTGGCTAGATTTTCTTTACCATTTTTAGCATCCATGGTCATGCTAGAAGGAAAATTCTGGTTGCTGATTGGGACTGAAGGTTATTTCTGGTCTCAGAAATAAAAAGGCTCTTTTCTCCAAATGTCTTCTGGTAATGTTCTCTGCAAATACTGCAGGCTTTCTTTTTTGCTTTCCTAGGGGCTGTTAATTCAAATGCAGGGGGAAAAAAGTAGGTTTATGTTTTCTGCTTTTCTCTTAATCAAGGTTTTCTGAAATGCAGCTGTGGAAAATAGATTCTTTTATTTTGGGATCAACAACAGTTTTTAGAATGTTCTGCAAAACTGAGCCCCTCCTTAAAATGTCAGGAAAACAAAAACGGTTCCCACCTGAAAGGCCTCTTCACTTGTCTTGAAAGGATTTTTTAGACTGTTCCCTTTAAGCTGCTTTCTCTTTCTGAGCAACTTCCCAATCCCATTCACAAACTGTTGCCATGGTAAATAATTATATCACAGATGAATTGTGTACACTTCCTTTCTCATAGCTGGAAGAGAAATTGTAGAGCAAAGAGGAAAAAATCAAAATCCTTTAAAATTACAGGGGAGATAGCTGGGAAACGATTGCCTCCTCGTTAACATAATTAGCTCCATGAATTATAAATTGGTATTAGAACTTGCTCTTCATGACAAAAGGAGTAATTATATTTACTCATGTAAAATTAAACAATACCAAAAAAAAAAAATTAATGGGACTCACCAGAAGCTCACTTGACATTATCATAAAATTCAGAGATCTGAATATCTCACAATCTGCAGTGATTTAAGCAGCATAAACTTTAATGCTTTTTCAGATTTGCTCTGTAGATATATATCCTCTAGCTAGTTTCTAATTGAATGCCTATGCTAAAAGAAAAAAAATAAATAAAACAGAAACATATATACACAGTGCACAACAAAAAAACAACCCTGAAATGAATTCTTTCATAGACTGATACTCAGAACAGGCTAGATTTTCAGAATTCAAGTGGGATGTAGAAATAATTTCTAAAAAAAGATTTTTAAAGTGAATGTTCAAAGCTTCCAGAATTGACGATGACCTGCTTATTCCCACAATCCTCAAATCTAAAAACAGGGCTGATATGAAAGAAGATTGATTGGTCTACTTAGGTTGCTCACCCAGAAAAGATTTCCCCCGGCAATGAATGATAATATTGTTAGAGCAGAAACCTGGTGAGCTCTCTGCATATCTGGAGGAACCACCTAATCACCAAGAAGCGTGGAGGACTGTCTTGTACCCTGTCACACCACTCACTGTTTTGGGCACATGAAAGATTGTGAGATTAGATTTTCTATTGTATTCATCTTTTCTTCTCATTTTCTTTATTTTTTTTCCTGTTAACTATTGTCTAGAAATTCTTACTCCGTTTATTGGACTTATCTTTCGTTGTCATTTCATGTAAATATCATTTGCTAGTGGATTGTTTCTCTGGCCAGATTTTGACATAGTCAACTAGAGATCCATTTTCTATGTAGACCACTAGGTAAATGATAATTGTGTTGTACCTTGAAGCTACTTTTATATGGGATCAAAGAGCCTTCTGATGTGCTATAAAATCTTTTGCAACATCTTTGCACTTTTACTCATGCTCAGAATTTCTTCTATTGTTTCCCTTTACAAGGTAAGTTATAGCAGTCTCCTTTAAAATATCTGACTACTCTAAGTTCTGGTTTCTCAATAAACTATTTCCTGAATTGTGTGGAACCAGAGACAAGGTATTCTTGCATCCTGGTTAGGGCTGCCCATGACAAATTCACATATTCCTGATAAAAGTTTTTAGTTTGAGGGGCTGAAGTTTTTCTATTTGTTTTGTTTTCTTTTGTTTTTGTTTTTGAACGAGATCTACCGCATGTACATTAATATATTGCTTTCTAATAATGGAAGAAGAGTAGCAAATAAGAGAAAAAATAGCCCTTAGGCTTTCAGAATTTATTAATACTAAAAACCAAGCCCATCATTTCAAATAATATGTAGCTAAAACAATGTTTATAATGATTCTTTAAGAATATGACAAAATGATTAAATCATATGTTAAGTGAAAAAGAAAGATACAAAATTGCTACTCTAATGATGCCTGGTATGTGCATATGGGATGACAATCTGTCACTGCTTTTCCTCCTGGCCATTCTTCCTACTCCAGAACTTGGTAGAGCCCAGATTGATTCACATTGCTGCCGGGAGTATTTTGTAGTCTATCTCTCAATTTGCATCTCAGAATGTTAATTTAGGCCAGTTGATTGGACAACTTGGGGGAGGCTATACCTCTGGGAAGAATCAGCATCTCCCACCTCCGGGTATCACTCAAGGTCCCATTAGGAAACAGATGGTGTACTCAGAAGGGGTAATTGTGCTGAGATTAATAAAAGGATTACTTTTAAAATGCAAGCAAGATTAAGAGCAACAACAAAGGATGTTGCGGTATCCCTGGACTGGCTACAGTGGGAGTCATTAACATCCCTGACTACCTCCCTAGCCCTCCCCAAGAGTAAGTAGTTATGAGAGCTAACAAAGAAAAGCTGTGGGAGACCAACATTAAGCAATAGGCATTTTACAGAGGGACACAGCTCACCTGGGCCAGTTGGTTGTACAAGGGTAAGAACAGTGAATACCCCAACTCATCACTATGTTTACTTTTTTGTCTTCTGCTAAGAGCAATGAAGACCAGAGGGTTGGTGCTCTTTAATTCATTAACACTGAGTCTAGAGTCACAACCCACAGAAGAGAAGCATCAACAACATATCTAGGACAGCTTTGAAAAGTAGTTTTTTGGCTAGCATGATAGCTCAGCAGACTAAAGGTGGTGGTATGCACCTGTAATCCCAGCACTTGGGAGGCTGAAAATAGCAGAATCAGTACAAGTCTGATCTACATAGTGAGACCTTGTCCTAAATATAGAGAAAAAAAAAAAAGAAAAGCAATCTTACATTTCTAGATGAAAAATATTGGTAATAAATGCTTTAAGCTATCATTTTTAAAACTGGACACGAATCTGTACTATGAACAGCTAGGTCTTTGAGTTTGTTGTTAAAAGGTTCATTCAAATCACATAGTTAAATCATTTTCATTACAAATTTTTGAAGAGCTTAGTGGTCTTTCAATTAAGACATTTTCAAATCAGTTTTATGAGTCAAATATATGAATGAGAACATAAAATTGAATTCATTGACAAAATCCCAACTATAACTGGCAGCATTGTCAACTATGTTTTTGCTAGGTTTATACTCATAATCTGAGTTTTTACATGATCAACTTTTTCTTTTTCAGGATCCAAACAGGTTTGTCTTTCTTTTCTCTCATGCAATATGAACTGGGAGTCATATGGCACTTTATATCAAAGGTAGTGGCTAAAAATATGCTTATTTTGTAATAATGTCACATGATAAATATTTATTTACAATTGCAGTGCCACTATTTGTAAAACCACCCCATTAAATGTTGTGACATGGTTACTGACTAGAGGGATGATCCTTCACTTTCTTCATTTTTTTTCTTTTGTCTTTTTGAGACAGGGTCTCGCTCTGTGTTTCAGGCTGGCCTTGAGCTCACTTTTGTAGCACAGGCTGGCCTCAAACTCGCACCGATCCTCCTGCCTCAGCCTCTTCACTTTCTTCTTTGAAGGGTTAACAATAAATTAATCCTAAACCTGTAGCATCTGAGAATGTTGTCTGTGTAATACTAGGCTTATCAGATTCTCTTCTTTTAAAAATCACTCTGCATTTGTTTTCTAGACCAACATCAATATTACACTTCATAAATCTCCTTTTAAGTATAATCTCTGCTTGTATTAATTACATAACCCTACAAACTCGTTCTCTTTTTTTGTTTGTAATTTAGGGAAAGGTCTGCAGGGCGTTCAGGGTCTCACTACTAGATCAGACTCATAGTGATCCACCTGTTTATAGGCTTCCAAGAGCTGGGGTTACAGACACATGCCACAATGCCCAGTCTCAAATGCTATCTCAGCATGCCCCACGAGTGAGGCACGGTAGGCCCTGGGAATGGAACTCCCCTGCTCCCTGCTCCTGCTTGCAAGTGCTCTATTCTGCTGAGCTATTTCACCGGCCCCCTATAGACTTTTTCATAATAGAAACTATCACTGTCATATAGAAAAAGTAATGTCTTCTTATGATAGAAGTCTCATCCTTACTATTAGAAAAGAAAAACTAAAGATAGAAAAACAAATGTAAGAAATTATAGTATATTTTTAGACATTGTTTTTGGTAAAGCCTGATGGTACACATACAAAACAAGGTCAAATCTGGGAACGGCAGATGCATCCCACTTGTATTGTCACATATGTCCCAGTCCCATGGCAGATGCCACACACAGATCACAGCCCAGCTTATTCTCCAGATCTTGATAAAGTTTTACACTCTTGCTCATTCTAGTGCTGTCAGCCTCCCAGCCTGGCTGGATCAGGGCCAGCCGTGACTTTCACAAATGCCCGCATTATCAGCCTTGCTCTTTTCAGTCCTGCTTTGCAAAGAAATGAAGCTTCAGACATTTTGCATTGTGACTTCATAGTAAGCTAAACAAATAGGCTTTATTTTGGATCATGTTTGCATTGCAACTGCAATAAATGACTACGTGAATGTGTAGAATACAGCATCCAACATTATGTAGTGCTTATTCGTCTTTAAGAAAGGAAATTTTGAGAAACAAAATATAGTTTTGAATAGTAACTGTGAGATCTTTCTTGATTAGTGATGTGCTGTGGTAAACACCTGATAGGCATCACTTAATTTGACCAACTTAATAATCCTAAAGTGCATTATTGCATCAGTGGTGCAGGTAAAGGACCTGGGCTTAGGGGATCATATAATTAACACAAGTTCACCTTGTTAATTCCTGGCATAGAAGCAGTAATGAACCTCAATTATTGAGAGGAGAATTTTCCTAATAAGTTTTTCAAGTAAATGTCAAATTAGTTTTATAAATAAGTAAACTGGATTTAGAAGAAATAAATGACTGCCCCAAGATCATCTAAGTGCCAGGATTATAGCTGATATTTGAATTTCAGGCTGCCCACTTTTTGAAATTGAACATGTATTTGCCTTCCTAACCAAATGTCTGCCTAATAACACCAAAGAAAACAAAAAACAAAAGCACCATAAAAATGACCAAAAAAACCCTCAAAATCATGTAAACTTCTTCATCTCCAATTAAAAATTCAAGAAGATGTTGATTTTAAGCTTCCTTAGGTCAGATCCCTTTTTTTCTTCCGACTTTCAGTTCCTCTTCTGGGCTACAAAGATACTGCAGGACCCATTTTTATCTACCCCACAGTGAGACAAGTAAGCATGGCTTGTTCCAAGTCAGGTGTACTTGTGGAAATAGTAGAGATCACCAGTAGTCATTGCTGAATAAAAAGGTGAACATCACGTGATGCTATTAACAAAGCAAACAATAGCTGGCAAAGTGTTAGGTAACAACTCCATCTAAGTTCTCTGTGAGCTGAGTACTGAGAACCACCTTAGAAATCCACTGTGCTTCGGGTCTGAACATCATGAAGAATGGCTCCTTGCCTGCTATCTGAGACCTCCATCATGGCCAACTCCACAGAGAAATGTTTTCACCCAAATCCTGTGGACTTCTATTAGATCACTCTGGGTATTAATTTCAATTTTCATGTCTCTGTACCATAAAAAAGAAAGACAAAGAACTTTGTATGTGCCAAGGCTTAGCTGCCAACTGCCGGAGGAAAAAAATTTGATTTCTATTGAATACTGCACTTTGGAATGAAAGAAAACATTGTCTAAATGAAGCTGAGGCTCACAGCCACCTATGCCTATATTACTGTGAAATCAATTATGTGGGCTCTTTCGAAAGTTACTGATTGTAGAAAATTGAATGGCCTTCATTTCAGCATAATTTGGAGAGGTTGATGTAATCAGAGACCTTACACCGCAGTGAGATACAAGACCCGTGATATTCATATGGGAAAAAAGCTAGTGTGGTTAAGCCTGTTCTGTACCTTTCACTTACCGGCTGTAACACTTTCATAAGTACAAATGAAATTGTTTTGATGAAGGCTGTGATGATTCTGAAGGGATATGTGAGGGGGTAAGGGAGTAGAAATAAGGTTGCGGGAAATCACAGGATTGTCTTCACATGCATGGAGGCTGAGGAATCTAATCCTGGGTTTAATTGCCTGCAAATGAAACACTTTAATATCAAATCTTGAGTTATGCCCCTGAGCTGAGGTTCAAGTTTAGATGTGAGGAAAGGTGAACTGCTTGATTTTTCTTGTTGTGAATGTTTGCTCCACTTCATTCCTTTGGAAATCTAGTGGCCCAAATGATTGCTCTTCAAATTATAAATTGATTCTGTGGAACCTCAAGACAATTTTTGGTTATTGGGAGCTCATAGCAGGTATGATTTCATTTTATTTGCCTAAGTGGAAAGCTATCTGTGCTGTTTGCTATCAAGTATTCCTGCTTCATAATAGATGAACCATCATTGTCTAGTCCTGAGGAAATATAGTTTGACCCTAAATGAAGCACAAGGTCATCGTATTCCATCAGTTGTCTGTTACTTCTATAAACACAAAATAACAGCAAATTAGAAACATACTTCTTAAGAGATATTCTAACTTGGAGGTTTCATATGGCTTTGACTTTTAGGGAAAGACAGTGGGCCAGGTTCTTTCTATGTGTGAGACTTTCTGCATGTTTTTCTCTATCCATTCTAAAAAGCTTAGCACTACAACTAATAAACTGGTTGTCTTTTCCTCATGTATGCTAACATCTCCCTCATTTGGAACTGACTTGGTCAAGGCTGTGAAATTCTGATATAACAAGAGGCAGACAACCCAAAGTTAAGTCTTAATTAATCATTTGGGGCCAGGAAGATAGCTCAGTAGAATGAGCACTTGCTTGGCAAGTGCAAGGTCCTGAATTGAATCCCCGGTACCACCAAAACAAAACAAAACAAAACAAAAAACTTGATCTTCTAGTATGAATGCTTCACTTACCTTGGCGCTAAAATTAAATATGAGAGTGTGGAGTGAAATTTTAAGATACATTTTTTTTTCATCATAAAGTCCAACTATAATTTGGGTTTTATCATTGTAGGTACATATAATTAGACTAAAAGTGTGGACATCTATGCATGTTGCCATATATTACTAATTCATGTGTTTAATAATAAAAGGAAGAATTTACCATAAGGAAATGGTACACATAATTATGGAAGCTGAGAATCCAATATAAGCAATTACAGTGCTGGGGGACCAAATGGCACATGGAAGGTTTTAGGTCTATATCTGTTTCATCAAGGCCTCTTGTACTCATGCCTGGAGCTTTGGAAACGTGACTGAATCATGGCACATGTAATGGTTAGTAGGTTGAGTATGGTTGGAAGAGGCAGGGCACCAGAGGACTCTTGTGGAGCAATGTATCTCCATCCTGTGGACTCATCCCTTCCTCTGCCTCCTGAGGTGCCATTGCACAGACTTCCTCTGCCAAGATCTTTGTATGTTGTTGGACCTAGAAGGAAAATTTGTGAAAGATGAGCCCAAGTGAACTTCTCTTCTGTTAAGTTATGTCAGGTAATTGTCTCCTCAAAGCAACTAAAACAGTCTCCTATCAGTCCCAGTTTAATAATCAGAGAATTAAAAGCTGATTGAATGAGTCCAAGTTGAAATATAACAGAAGACCTCTACCCCGAAATGAAGGCAGTGTAATAGAGAGAAGTACTTTTCCTTTTATTCTTTCTAGTCCTTTAAGTCCACTAACATTTGGCTGCAAAATATCCTTTACTCAGTTTACCTATCCAAATGTTCTCATAGAGACAACTCAGGATTACTGTTAAAACAAGTGCACAGGGACTCTTTTTCTTTGTAAGTTTCCGTTCCCGAATTACTATTATTTTGTTTAATGAAATTTTGTATTGTTCTTAATGCTTTTTATCTTTGTTGTTTTATATTCTTTACTTGTTTAAAAAACATTAGACCTAGTAAGTCATTTGGCACCCAAGCACATGCTTTCTAAATAGTCTTGCTGGGGTCCAGCAGGATGGCTCAATGGTCTAAAGCACCTGCTTAGGAAAGCTTAGGTGGCTACAGGGACTGCAGTTCGTTCCCCAGCACCACTTGCTGTGCCAGCCCTGCCCTCAGGGCAGGCTGAGCTGGCTATAAAAATAAATAAATAAACAAACAAAAGTTTTGAAACAAGAAAAATAAAATAAATAGTCTTGCTGACTTCACCAACCTAACACATAGGTGTCTTTTAATACTAAAAGACACCCTATGGGATCTCCTGAATTCCAGACATATTCTGCTGTACTTCCAATAGGAGCAAGTCTCACCCACCTTGGGAGTCAACATCAAACCATCCAATAACTCCTAAGAGGCTCTTTTAAACACAGCTTGAATCATAGAGCTTCTATGGCTAAACATAATGTTAGGAGACAGAGCAAGGTTTAAAAAAGGCCAAAAGAAATATATTCCCCTCTATTGTGTTTGCTGATTCACTGACAGGCAGAGACTAAAGTACCTAAGCAAAGCCCTTAACTTCTAGCTTGGTAGAATCATTGTTGTGTCAGCTGCTGGAAATAAGACTCCTTGTAGAATGAAGCCTTCCAGGCCAGCAGCCAAGAAAGTTGTGGGAACAGTACGAACAATGTCACTAGCACACCACAAAGTGTAATGATGAGAAGCATCATTTCAATTTTTATCCCTTCAGTCCTACACCCTTAAAAAATGCTGCTTACAGGAAAACATCACTATCGTTGGGTATTATTTCACAGCACATGGAGAATGCTTGAGAGCCTTGACCCAATGTCATGAGGTATTTCCTCTTAGGTGACACTTTGATTGGGACTTTAGAAGGTAATTACTATCAATTGAATGATTTAAGGACAATAGGGAGCATGGAAGGTCCAGTGAATTCCATGAGCATGGGCCTAGTGGTGAGGTTTTTTGCTGTGTAGGGAGTAATGCGAGCTTTTTCACTTGATTGAAGCAATGCTGCATTCAGTGCCATGGTGGTGGAAAAGGCACTGTAGGAGGCCACCAGTGGAAGTTTTAGTAGCATACTATACACAGAGCAGGCAAAATCTACACCAAATGTCCACTGGAGCATGTATAATGCACTAGCCCTACCCTGATGACTTCAGTTGAGTTATATCACCCAATCACCCCAGAGAACTGTGTGAAACAGGGGACTCAGTATTACTTTATGCCACTCCAAGGCAACCATTCAGCAATAGCCATGACCAGACTGACTTTCATGAGTCAAAATCCACGATACTGAGTTCATGCGTAATGTCCATCCCTGCCACAAAAGCCACTTTTTTTCATGAACCTATTAAACAGTGATAGAGATTACTCGGACAAAGAGGCCTATTGACCTCTATGCAGTAGGTCAGTAACTTGGTTATTGCAATATTCTGCTGAGGTTGCATTTTATTGAAATCCTTACCTGAGACACAAATGCAGCAAGAGTTTTATTCCATTCAGAAAGTTATATTCACATCACCTCCTCTACAAATGTTCTTATCACCAATTTTACATCCTTACTCCTTGCAGGTCCCTATCTGTCTGTCCCAGGCCATGAACTAGAGGCCCTGGTTTGGTATACAACCACATGGCTGACCATTTTTTTTCCCCACAAAGTGAGTGATCAGTTTACTGTTTGAATGTTTGCCCATTGTGAAAAGTTCCTTTGAGGGATGTCTGCAGGCCATAGCAATGTTCACACATAGTATTACTTATAGCAAAGGATTCCTCCACAAGGAAAACAATGGAATTATCTCAAGATGGAATGCTATCCTCCCGGGACTGTTGTTTCAGGTGGGAAGTAGAATTGGGTTCATCGACAACCATAGGCAGCAGCCATAAATGAAGTTATTTTCATGTGTATATTGTCTAAAATAAAGACTCATACAATTTCTAAGAAAGTTTCAAAACCAAACATTTTAATGAACAACATTAATCTACCTCAAAGATAAAATTATTTTAAAAATGAAACCTATCCATCCTCACCAATTTTGCATAGCATATATTAACTAACCTATGCTTATTGCTGTTACGGCAAGTCCTAGTAGATTACCACTTCCCTATGTATAACTTCTTTACTTCTTGTACTGAGATACTAAATTCATGTACATAAAAACAAATGACTTACGTTCAGCAATTCAAGTGTTCAATCAAATATATATTAAAATCAGAGTGAAAGTATAAAATATAATTTTGTTGTTAGAAATTAATCCATAATTATTCAAAAATATTCCAACTTAAATACGGATAAATATTAGGCTCCCTTTAGGTAATTTTTAGCATTTGCATGATAAGGAATAAGGATCATTAAGAAAAGCATCAAATGTAGACTAGACTATTTAATAAAGAAGGGATAAAGGGAGCAGATGAACTGTAAGTGGTACCGTGGAGGTATAAAAGACCAAGAGACATCCTTGGCTTCAATAAAAATATGTTGCATTTAAACTATATTAAACCAAGATCATATTCTGTATTAAAGTCATTTGTAAGGGTTAATCCAGCTCCTTTCTTATCATCTAACGCTCTCTCTTGGAATGAGACTATGTGTGCCACTGCATCCTGGGCTTCCATAAATTTTGATTTTTATTTACTTGGTTTTTTTTTTTTTTCTGATCAAGTCTTGTTTATTGAAGAAGTGAACAAATTTTGATTTTTATAAGGCTCACAACTGAGCATTTGCCTGTAGTTTCAGAGCAGACTTTGATGATGAACTTCGAGCAGTGTTGAAACTGTTAAGAATATGGCAACTCTTGGATACAGACTGCATACATTTTTCATGATGAAATGGGTCTGTGCTTTTAGAGGGTGAGGGACATAATGTCATGGCAGATTATAACTAAAGATGTTCCACACAGGCCCCATCTATTCAGAGGTAGGACTTGGGAAGATAAATGGATCATGAGCTGTTCACACCATGGGTACTTAAACCATTGATGGGTTCATAGTGTTATAGGCAGCTGAATTAGATAGAAATAGTATAGGCTGTCAGATAGGGCCAGGCCCTCAAGGATGACATGGAAGACAAGGTGACTTTATAACTAGAGACATACGCTCCTCTGCTTCAGGGGAGATCTCAAGACAACAGTAAACAAAAACAGCTACAAACTTGCCTAGGAATGTGCATCAGGGATTGATATTCTAAATAGGTATCAATCACCTTAAAAGAGCCTAAATGAGTCAGTAACCCAATCCCCAACAGGAAGAGACCCTGACCCTATACAAGCCTGCTTGCTATGTGATTCCCTTCCCCATTCGGTATTGACTTTAATCAATTTTAACTGAGGAATGGTGCTTGCAACCTCATTATTTGACCATAGTTTTGTCCCACCTCATGCCCACCTAAGTGAGTTTCCATGGTTTCCACCTTAGACCCACCCCATCACATGGTTTTATACTCTAAAAGTCCCTGGAAGAGACAGCTCCCCAGGGGACACCCACTCGGGAACCCTCTCCTGTCCCTCTCTCAGACAAGAGCTTTTTTTTCCTCAATAAATATGTTCTGCTTATTACCTCCGTTAGTTTGTAAAATTCATTCTTCGATTTTAGAGACCAAGAACTTGTCCCAGGTACTTTCCAGCTCGGGAGATCAGTTTTCCACATATCATTTGGAGGTTCCCTATTGGAGGTCGTCCTCCCCAGATCGGTTCTTCCTTTCTGCATCATTCGCATAGATTCAGCTAAGAATGGGTATAGCCCCATAGAGGCTTGGATTACAGCAGGACCTCCAAATGATGTGCCTTCTCACAAGGAATGTAATCATTATGTACTGCAATGATGAACTAATAGACTAATTTAAAGATAAATAGACTTTGCCTCCTCTCATATAACTTGTTTTTATGTTTTTAGCTTTGCTTAAAAAAATGCACTTCTATATTTTATGAGATCCTTAATTACCAGTGCCTTCAAGGTTTTTCCTTATTCTAGTTAAAAACAATGTCCCTTCAAATCTAAAGCACTATGACATTTGTGTGTCTCTATTAGCACCTGTTGCATGGTCCGGTTAGAATGGGTCCTCCCAGAGGTCTCTGTGTTAAAGACCTTGGATGGGACTGTAGCACCCTGGTACACATCATTTCCTTTTTATTATACTCTTTAGCTATACGCTTTTTTTTTTTCCCCCATCACATGTTCCCTGCATTCGTCCTGCAGCACCCCCAACAGAAGGCAAAAGCAAGGGGGCCTCCTGTGCTTGACTGGAAGTTCCACATTGGTGACCTCCGCAAACCTTTTCCTTTGTATGTAATTATCCCAGATATTTTGTTCTAGGAAGGGAAAAGCAACACACTATGTACACGTTCAATTTCCTCTACTTCACTGTTAATTCCTTGAGAAGAGCCTACAATACAGTTCACCCAGTTGGCTTTAAGAAATCAAGGGAATGATAAAAATCATGTATGACTATTAAGGAGTAATATACTCAAGGAGCTTGCTCCATGGTTTTTACTCCTTTGAAAATTTTTGGTTAAAATAGGATTATTATTATTATCAGTTCATAGAAAAAGTATATAAAAGCTAAGCCCTTAGACTCAGGTAGGTGCTATATCTCACTGAACTCACCCACCTACCAACAATTTTTTCTCCAGATAGGAAGTCTGTCTTATCCCTAGATTCATGTCTTGATGAGCGCTTATGATCTTTACTTGAGTTTAGCACCTAGTGATGAAAATACAGTTTATAATTCCTGTAGTAGTAAATCTGTTTATCTTAACCAGGCAACAAAGAATACTTTAGATGGATTTGTCACACTTTTTATTTTTTGAGTTTAGTAACAAAGTGCTCATCAGAATTCTTATCAGAATCGAATGGCAACTAGAAAAGGCTAGATCAAAAAAAAAAAAAAAAAAAAAAAATTACCGGGATCTCTCAGCTGACAGAGGGTGCTCTATAATACATAGCCATGAATAAATACAGGAGTCCAAGTTCAGAAAGAGTAGCCTCAGACATGATGACAGAGAAGCACTAGAGTAAACCAGAAAAAGAGAGAGAAAGATGTTAACAGCTTAATACATTACAAAAATATTTTAGCAAAAAAGTAAAAAAATAATGTTTAAGTTCAGTTCTAGTGCTGTTAAATCTTTCAGAGGAATTTACTAGAGGAAGGTACAGTTCTGTTCCAATTGAAACTATTTATCAAAGCAAGCACAGAGGTTAAGTATGCCCAAGAGGCTTCAAGTAAACCACATAAAGAAAAGAAGTTACTGATTGCATCTCCGGGTCAGGAATCCCCCACACTAAAAAAAAAAAAAAAAAAAACCTGGGTAAGGACAGAGACCTGGCACAGTGAGGAACCAAACGGAAAAATTTCCTGGCAAAACCAAACTTCGCCCCACCTGTGCCTATGCTTCTGAAACCTATCTAACCATAAACATTGAGGTTTAAAAAATGGTTAATGATGAGCATATTTTTGAAGTGAGAATCAAATTTATTAAATGAGTCATGTTGAAAATAGAACAACATTATATTTAAACATTAACACATAAGGTTTTGAATTCTCATAACTAAGGTTTCATTTCTCTGACAGACAAGTCAAAATCCATGGCCTGTATTTAAATGGTAACAGAGTTTGTATTACAGTTTTGTCTTTTAAAATTTAGCATTTCTCAAAATCAGTAAAATGTCTAATGAGAACATACATTTTGAGTCATCCCAGTAGTTTCTTTTCTGTCGTTGTTGTTTCTTTTTTTTTTTTTTTTTAAGAACTGGGGATCAAATTCGGGACCTTGCTCTTGCCAGGCAGGCACTTGTGCCCCTGAGCTAACTCCTAGTCCTCATCCCAGTTGTTTCTGATTTAGGACATCTATGATGAGCCCTGTACATTGGATTCTGATAATCTCTCAATTATTAATGATATTAATTTTGAAAGTATGCTTCATCATCTTTTAAATTAGAGAATAACTTAAGTACAGTATCAGTAATATGACTGAATCAAGCACCTATCATTTAAACAAACAGAATATGACTTATGCAATTGTGGATTTCCTAGTGTTTCATGAATCTGAGAATTCTGAAAATCTGGCTTGCTAAATCATTTGTACCTGTTATCTAGAGTACCAGCTATGCCTTTAAAATGTAGTTTTGATGTTTTTATTTAAACATAAGTTTCTTCTGGGCATGGTGGCACACGCCTGCAATCCCAACAGTTGGGAGGCTGAGGCAGGAGGATCAGTACTAGTTCAAGATCAGCCTGGGCTACAAAAGTGAGCTCAAGGCCAGCCTGAACTGCATAGCGAGACCCTGTTTCAAAAAAAAAGAAAAAAAAAAGACTAAATAAATAAATAAACATAAGTTTCTTCTAAATGCATCACTAAACATTTTTCATTCCAACCTTTTTGTCTCTACTCATATGTTAATATTATATCAACAAACCCTGTCTTCCCTTGAAACTTAGAATGTGATTTCCTAAACATTGCTAAGTTTGTAATTAATAACTGAAACTATCTAAAATGTTGTATCATTTTGTAACATGTGAAAAATATAGAGAAGATTACAGTGTTTTGAAATTGGGTATTAAAAGGAAACGTGAAACACGATCATTTCTACATTTCTACAAGAGCTTAAGATGTACCAGGACTCATTGCTACTGGCAGTGGCAGAGTTGAGGAGCAGGTGCCCAGCATTTATTCTTATAACCTAATGACATTAATGGGAGTCCTGTGGTTTCATTCCCAAGCACCACTTTGAACATTCATCCCAAGATAAGAATTAACACAATGTAGCTCCTGCACTGCTGGGTCATATTGCTTAATTAATGTGATCATAATGACAGTGGGGGACTCTAAATTTTCTATGTCACTTCATGTCCTATAAAGTTTCAATAGAGCAAAGAGCTTCATAAGAGGATGAGTCATTTGCATATGAAGTTAAAGAAAGAGTCTGACAGTGCCCAACATTAAAAGAGGTTCTATGAAAATATTGGCTGAGAGAGACATATGATGTGCACTGAATTTTATTATTTACTATGTACGTCTCAGAACTAAATTTTGAGGAATTAAATTTCATTCATCTGTGCTATATCTCTACTGTACTCCAAAGACATAAACAATCTGTAAACTTGCTACAGTTCACTATCAATTTTTTCTTTAAATAGGTAGTTTTAAATTTTGCCTACACATATATCTTAGAGCAATGATAGTGAATCTTTCAGAGCTTTCACTGATAATAAGCAGCTCATTGTGGCCCATGTGCCACAGGTTAGCCACTGCCGGATTATAGCATATTTGGAATGTGAAGAAGAGATATTAATTCCAGGAAACACCATACGCTTTCCCACAATACTGTGCATAAACAATTTCTTTCCAGTTTCTAGTCTTATTTATTTATTTAGTCTTTATCTTCTGCCATTTACAAGGCTTTAGAATGACTATTTTAAAATTTGGGACTTCCTAGCCTACTTTCTCCATATAGATATTTTGTTTTGCCTATATATCCTTGTCTGCAACTTTTAACAATTTCTAATTAGCACATAATTTGTATATCAATTTTATACAATCAGCCATCTGGCAATTTATCTTGACCATCTTCTCTACTATTTAGTCATTATTATTTTTAGTTATATCATTTATTTTCACAATTTAAGCTATCAGTCTCAAGAAGAAGAGATCAAAAAAAAAAAAAAACTTATTGGATATCAAAATAAAATACGTTGGGTTAATTCATATAGGCCACCCAAAATTCAAATTAGTCTCTATTATATATGATGCAAAATATTGTGGCACTAATATATGGTGAGATAAAACCAGAGATTTTTTAAATGAAAAATACAAGTAAAGAAAAATAATTTCATATATTTCACACTAGCTTGAAGCTTACTCAGTTAGATGTGGATAACTTAATAAAGTATAAAATGGATTAGAAGATCATCCCTTTGTTTTATCAATTAAAAAGAACTGATTTATGCGTATTCTTATGATAATCGGAGTCTCAAAAGACATGTGTGCTTTTATTTGCAAGTTTAGGATGATTCAAGAGAAAGAGGATGTTTCATATACACATATATACGATTATAGTATATTGCATATATGTTATAATATATACAATATGCTAAATTCTATATTATACTATATATTATGTTAGACTGTATAATATAAGATAAAAATATCAGACAGTTTTAATTACATAGGCTGTCAAGTAAACAGTATAAAGAGCTCAAGGTTTTGAACTTTTAGTGTCTCCAGGAGGCTTTGCAAACGTCATTTCATCATATTCACCTTATTTACTCAAGATACAGTATTAAAATTTACAAGGAATATGTGGAAGTTCAATTCTGTCATTATCATTCAATAACAGTTTTTTGAAAATTTTGATTTTAGAGCCAGCCAAATGGCTCAGCAGATTAAAGTGCCCCGCAAGCAGGCCCGGGGAGCCAAGAGTTCCATCCTGGGGCATGCTTTAATCGCCAGGCCACAGGAGCATGCTGAGATGGGAACTGATTCTGAGCATGGTGGCGTACACCTTTAATCTCAACTTTTGCATGGTGAAAAAAGGTGAATCACTACAAGTCCAATCTAGTAGTCAGACCCTAAGCATCCTATATGCCCTTCCTTAAAACATACACACACACACACATACACACAGAAAATATGGAACTTATGTACAGATAATATATTTAACACAGCTAAATATAAAACAAATTCACATTAACCTTGAAGCATAAATGCCAAAGATAGTGTAATTTTCAATATGTATCATTTCCAGAACACTGTTCCAATGTATGATCAAAAATTTGGTGGAGTCCTATGTTTCAAAACACAAAGAAAAATGACAGTAAATCAATTGCAAAATCAGTCCAAAATCTTATAATAGTTAAATGTGGGTTAGGAAAACTATAGATATGTGACATAAAGGAAACTAGGACTGAGCACATTTGAAGGACAAGAAAGTATTTTTCTGAGGTTTTTATTCATTGTATATGGGGCTGTAACCCACTCCGTAAAATTGGCTATGAGGCAATCACATGAGCACAGAGGAAGCAAATCAGAGCAGTATGGAATGCTAATGTCACCGATCTTATGATTTAGTAATTGATTCTTTTCATGTAGAAACAGCACCAGACACATGCCTATAAAAACAAAAAAAGTATGTAAGTCATAATTTAAAACAAAGACAAAAACCTCTGCACTTCCAGCTTCTTTACCTAAAGTTTACATGGTGTCAGAGGTGGTAAAATGTCCATAGTTACTATCTTCAAGACATTTCCGTAGGTGACACACTGTACACAAAATAGTGATCTCATATCATTGTATCACATAATGACATCATAGTCATTTATATAATAAAAGTATACATCATGATAAAATTGTCAAACAAAGACATTTCTCAACTTCTGGGAGGAGGACAGAGTGATAAACACCAAAACAAAACAATTCGAAAACCAGCCTTTCTGAAATTTGGTGTTCAGAAGGTAGAACATACCAATATAAGGAAGACAAGGCAGACAGTGGATTCCTAGGGCCAAGCAAGCATCTGAGGTGAGAATTGAGGCCCACAGGCACTGCAAAAGAGAGACCTCAGTGCACCTTCTCCCTGTCCCATGACCCACTATGTAAATGGGGACGTTCAAAACTGCAAATGCTTGGTGACTACTTGGAGACCCCTGATACTTCAAAAGAGAAATTGCACAATTTAGCAGAGAAGTGGATGTAGTACAGTGCAGTGTCTGGTGAGTAACTCAGGTTCAGATGTCTTTCAGGAGAAGGCAACTGTCCATTGTACACCTTGGCAAATGGACAATTGAGCTCAGAATGCAGAGCAGCCGTGAAGCAGCTGCACCTACCTGTTCCCAGTGTCAGGGTGATTCAGAGTTTAGTCCAAACTGGAAGGAAACCACAGGGTGACACACGCTGAACAAATCAGGTTCCAAGTTCAGACCTACAAACCACCCTGAACTTCAGGATAACTAAAGGTGTAAACTTTCTGGGATTACCCACTACCCTGCCTTAAAGCTATGGTTCGCTTGCTGAGATTAAGCAATGTGGAGCTGTGCTCTGTCTACCCACTCTATCTATCCATGACAGAAGAGATATGCTGTGGAGTGGACATTTTTTCATTAATATCTATTGATTTATTTTTTTTCCTAATCATTTGTTCTTGTTTTTACATGAATATGGATGTCGTTTCTAGTGTTTTGCTGCTATTGTTGTTCTGTTCTGTTCTTATTTGTATTTCTTCCTTCTCTCTTTCCCTCCTGTGTTATTTACTAGCTTCCTCAAGTTCAAATAATCTTCCTTTGTCTGCCAGCATTGGTTCAAATCTTTTTCTCTTCTTCACTTTTTCTCTTTCATCCTCTACCTTCATTTAAATTTTCCATCCTAACAGCAAAATCACTTTTTTTTTTTTGGTCTTTTTGAGACAAGGTCTCACTATGCAGTTTATACTGGACTTAAGTTCACTTTGCATTCCAGGCTGGTCTTGGTCCTGCCATGATCTTTCTGCCTCAGCCTCCTGAACACTAGAGTTAAAATCATGTGCCACTATAATTACCCAAAGTCATCATATTGAAGGCATACTTACTGGACACAATTTTCTACATCATTTTATATTTTTCTACATAATCATAAATGTAGTTTATATAGTTAAAGATTGAAAATTATTTATCATAGTTTTATTTTCTAGTTTATGTTTCAAGCTAGTGTTACGAGTGATTGTATTACTTTTTAGCCAAGGTGACACAGTTGTTTTAATCAATAATTCCTCATGTTATGCCGAGACTGAGATTGCTTGACAGTTATGAACAATACTATAAGACAATGTCACGAGCTAGAGGCCAAGCCAAATAGGTAGCGACTTGTCACCACCAATAAGTGGGAGACTTAGAATCTTGCAGCAGACACAAAACCCAAAGGCCAGTTACTCTTACAAAGCATCTCTAAAGATAATTATTTCCTAAAGGTTTCATCTCAATAAGTCAATAAAATTAACTTCCATAAGAAATTCATGAGGAGCAATTTGGAAATTAAACAAAAAAAGTAGAAAATGAGAAGACACAGAATTAAGATGCAACCTCAGACTTCTAACTTGCCATAGCCAAACCCAGAGGCAATGAGGTGAAATGATTCAGAAGCCAGGAAATTGTTATCTCTGAACAGGTAACAGTAGAAAGAACAAAACATATGAATCTGACTCTAGAAGAAACATACATTAGACATAATTTCTCAGAAAAATACAGTGATGATAATCATAGTGAAAAACATGAATTTTGACTATAGAACATATGTAGATAAAAGGAAAAATAGACAACCTTAGGAAAATGTCGAACACCACAATGTGCAGTGTAAGAAAGATATAGAATCTATGAAACAGATTCAACTAGAGATCCAGGAGATTAAAAATTTCCTTGAATGTGTAAGCAGCATGGGTCGATGCAAGATCGTCATATGAGATAATGAAGAAAGGTTTGCAACTAGCAATCTTGAAAATTAAAATTTCTTAAAGATAGCATGGAACAATGAAAAGTCAATCCAACAGCTTCTAAAAGGTGAAAAGAAGAATAACTTAAGTTTGATCAATGTCAATGGAAAAGCATGAATTACTAAATATGACATTATAAATAAAAACTGTTCATAGAAGTAATGACAGTAAGCTTTGCAAGCAGAGACAAAGAGTTTCACATAGAGTTAAGTGAGATATATGAAGCTCAAACTACCCATGATATAAAAGTAAATTTATATCAAAGTGTATCACAGTCAAGATTCAATAAATTCAATATAAGGACAGAATATTAGTAGCTATCTGAGAAAAGAAGCAAATTACTTTCAATAGAAAGTCCATTAGAATTATAGAATACTTCTCTACCCAAATGCACAAGTCAAGGAATCCTTACAGTAAAATATTTCAAGCTCTAAAAGAAAAATATTCTCCAGCACAGATTGATGTACCCAGCAAAACTACGCTTGCAACTAATGGAAAACTGAGATTCTTTGATGAAAACAACACATGAATGAAGTCCTGACAACAAAACTGGTACTCAAATGTGTTCTAAAGCACATTCTCAAAAGAGATAACAAGTATTGCAACTCTATGAGCACACATGGAGTGAATCTATTCAACAAGGCAAGCAATTAAACAGAGGGGAATTAAAAAGGAAAGCAACAATAAGAAAATATGATTTCAAAAATGAATCATTACGTGTAAATTATAACTATTCATAAAAATAGTTCAGTTTACCAGTGGTAGAATGCAGCAAGAAGCAAGATCCAACAACATGCTGTGTACAAGAAACACATTCAATGAAAAAAAAGTCATAGACTAAAAGTTAAAGGATGAAACACAATATGCCACAGGATGGGAACTTGGAAAAAAAATCAGGGATAGCTATTTTATTTCAGATAAAGAGAATTTCAAGCCGAGACTTTAAAAAGGACAAAAAGCTTACTATAACCCTTTTCAATGGAACAACATAGAGGAAGCAATTACAATCATAAATTTATATTAAATAAGTACTTGTAAACTCAGCTATTTAAAAGAATGATGTACGTAAAAACTAATAACTACTAATACAGTTTTAAAGGGAGAATCCAGTACTTCACTGTCAGATCAACCAGACAAACATGTCACCAAGGTGGTATGGTTTATGTCTACTTGTCCCCCCAAAGCCACATGCAATCATGGGGCAGGAAATTCTAGAGTTTGAGACTTCACTCATGATTCACTGGGATTAAGTGTTTTAGTACTGATGGGATTAGGGGATTTAGTACTGCTGGGATTATGGATGTGACCTAAGGCAGATAGACTGAGGCAGGAAACCTAAGTGTAATATAGAGAGAGACAGAGAGACACACTCTCCCTGTTGCTCTCTGCTACCTTGTTTGGTTGCCTCTGTCACCATTTTGTTGCTGTCCCACCACCATGAACTGCTACTGTCTAACATGTGGCACTTAGCCTTGGAGAGGGCCGAATATGGACTGAAACATCCAGTAACTGTGAGATAAATAAACCTTTCCTTTCTTTGTTTTGAGTGTTGTGTATTTGTCCCAGCCACAAATATAAAGTAACTAAGACACAAGGAAATATCAAAAGTAAAACAAACCTTTGAACAAATGGACTTAGTATATGACTATAGAACATTTCTTATAGACAGTATATGTCCACATCACAATACATTCATCTCAAATGGACATGGGACTATGTTCAAAATAAGCCATATACTTGAATGGAGAACATATTTGATTATGTGCAAATATACATTATCAGGCTATCTTGCAATTGAGAATCAATTACACAATTAATCAGAAAGTTTCAGAAATGCATTGAAATTATGTAACAACTTCTTGAACAATCAATGGTCCACAAATGAAATTGTAGAAGAAATTAGATAGTTTTCTCAAATAAATGATAATGTTACTACAATATACCTGTACTTATGGGGCACAATAAAAGCAATTTTAAGAGGAAAATTCATACTAGTGAATATTCATATTAAAAAAGCACTTTCAAATAAACTACCTAATATTAACCTGTAGTTTCTATAAAAAGAGGACAAAGTCAAGCCTAAATCTAATACAAGGGAGGAAATTATAAAACTTAGAGCAAAAATTAAAGCAGTGGAGTCTAAGAATTCAATAGAAAAAAAATCAATGAATGAGAGAATTGGTTCTTTGAAAGGTTAAATAAAATTTGCAAGCTCTTAGCCAACTTATCAGAAAAATCCAGGAAATTAGTAGCAAAATGGTGAAACCATATCAAATCTCGTAGAAATGCAAAAAATCAGCTATACCTGATTCAAGAACCTGTATTCTAGTAAGAAGGAAAACACAGATGAAATTGACAGACTCCTAGACATAGTGAATTTCCAAGACTGAATCAAGAATATATAAAATTCAAAATAACCCAATATCAAAAATTTAAAAACAACACAAATAATGAATAAATAAATGAACCAATATCAATCACCAAAATTGCAGGAATGCTTAAAATCCTAACAAAGTCCAAGTTCTCATTGATTAACTTCTTAGTTCTACAAGAATTATAGAGAACTGTTGTTACTACTTCTCAAAATCTTCAATGAAAATATAAAAGAAGCACTTTCAAATTCATTCCTTGAAGCACCCATTACCCTAATACATGAAACAAAGAAAGATTTATCCCTGAAAAGAAAAACATAATAATAACTGCAGGCCAAATTTTCTAGTAAACATAGATGCAAAAATTCTGTATAACATATTGGCAAGCAGAAAAGAGCAAAAATTCAAAAGAATTATATACCATGATCAAGTAGCATTCATCCAGGTGGTATAAGGATCCATTTCCAATGTACACAATACAAAAAATACACAAATCAGTATATAAATAAACTATATTAACAAAGGCAAGGACACATTCCATATGAACATCTCCATAGATCTGTAAAAAGGCATTTAATAAAGTGCAACACTCACTCATACCAAAAACCCTATAAAAAATGGAATAAGTGATCTATATCCTAATCTGATAAAATTGATCTATGGCAGATAAGTAGGAATCACACTAAATGTACAAAAGCTAAAAGCCTGGGGGACAGGAAAATAGCTCAGGGGCACAAGGGCCTACCTGGCAAGTGCAAGATCCTGAGTTCGATCCTGTTCCCCAGTTACAAAAAAAAAAAAAAAAAAAAAAAAAAAAAAAAAAAAAAAAAAAAAATATATATATATATATATATATATATATATATATATCCTAAAATATTCCCCTCTAAAATAAGACAAAGTTAAAGTTATCTACTATCACTGTACTTATTCAATATACTTCTTGGAACCTTAGCGAGAACAATTAGAAAGTAGGAAAAAATGTGTGTAAGCCTAGGAAAGGGAAAAAAATTATTACTTGCTAATGACAACATACTCTACCAAAGAAGACCCTGAAACCTCCACAGAAGCATGTGTGTATTTAATAAGCAAATTCAGTAGCTTCACTAGCTACAAAGTCAACACTCAAAAATCAATAGCTTTCATGTACACAAATAACAAAGTCGCTGATAGAAAAATTAGGGAACAAAACCTTTACAGCAGCATTCAAAAAATAAAACACTAGAAAATCAATCTAATGAAAGAAGAAAAGCATATAACATCAAAAACTATAATACTTTGTAAACAGACATCAAATAGGATATGAGAAAATGAAAAGATATCCTTTGTCCTTGAGTAGGAAAAAACCAAAGCCATGAAAATGGCCATACTTCCGTAACAGTTATACAGATTTAATGCAGTGTTGTTTAAAATACCAATTAGAGTATTAGGCAAAACAATGTTAAAATTAATTTGGACCAGAAGAGACCTAAGATATCAAAGTAATTCTGAGTTACAAAGGAGAGGGTGGGATCTTAATAATTTCGGACTTGCTATACCTACATATTATTGTCAATTTTATAGAGAGTATAAATTAGAATTAAAGCAGAAAAAATTAAAAGTGGTATAAAATTCCAATTAACAAAGTAATGTGAATTTCATAGTATTTGTTATAGCACATAGTTTTATCTTTCAATGAGTTATTCATTTTACCAAATATATACATGTAAAATTGGAAGTAAAAAGTGAACCTAGTGTAAAAAATTAAGAAGAGGTGGGAAGCTGAATACAGGAGGATCATTATGAGTTCCACTGGTGTAGTGAGATACCGTAGACCCTCAAGATTATGCATTAAACCCAAATAAAAATATTTAAAAAGAGAGAAAATGTACAATTAATTGAAAAATGAGACACGGCAAATTAAGTATTACCTATTCTTTCCACAGACCATCAGAAATACACAATACAGTTGTCCAAACCATACTGCTTATACACCCAGATAAATCTCTGTCCTTACTCCTCCTGTTCTTCTAAACTCAGTAACTCTTTCCTTCTGATTAATTTCATTCTCTCTTACCAGTGTCTATTATACCATTCAGATTCATTTTTTATCTTTCAGGCTCTTACATTAAGGAGATACGATGTTGACATGTGCAGGTCTGATTTATTTCATTAAAGAGTATATTTTCTAGTTGCATTCATTCACCAACAAAAAAGTCATATTTATCCTGTTTTATAGCTGAATAATACTCCATTGTGTTAAAATATAACTTCTTCTTTTTACATTTTTCAGTTGATGGGCATCTGGGTGGTACCCAGGAGTTAGCTATGACAAATTGCACTGTTATACACACGTGGACACATATATTTCAGTGATATGAGGATTTCAGTTCTTCTGGAAAAATACTCAGAAGGAGAATCGCTGGTTTAAATGGGATTTCTAATCCAAACTTTTTAAGGCATCTTCACACTGATTTGCAGTGGTTGTACTAGACTGCAATCCCACCAACAGTGGTAAAGGGTTCTTTTTTTCTCCACAGTCCCTCCTGTATTTGTTATTGGATAGCTTCTTGACGATAGCCGCTTCTCTGGGATAAGATGGAAATTCAGTGTTGTTTTAATTTGCGTTTGTTGAATGACCAATGACTTTGAACATTTTTTTAATGTATCTACTTGCCATTTCTATTTCTTTCTCTAAGAAATATATATTCATCTCAAATATATATATATTTCTCTAAGAAATATATATTCATCTCAAATGCCGATTTTTGAATGGCATGTTTGAATTTGGGGGACCTGATCTTTTAAAAAAATCTTTATATGTTCTAGATAGAAGACCTTTGTCAGAGGGACAGCTATAATTTTTTCCCAGTTTGTGGAACTTCTTTTACTTGTTGGAGATTTGCTGTGAAGTACAGAAATTTTTGAAAAAGATCAATCTCAGTTCTTGATTCTTTTAAGTTTTTCCCATTCAATTTGGTTTTTGTTTATGAACTCTTTACCTACCTGATATCTTTAACATTCCTACCTACATTTTATTTCAGAATATTTAGTGTTTCTGTTTTAATATTTAAATCTTGCATCTTTTTTGACTGTAGCTTTGTTGATGGTGATAGGGTGATAGGTGTGGGTCTAGTTTTAGCCTTTACATGTGGAAAATCAGCTTTTTCCAGCTTCATTTATGAAAGAGGCTATCTCTCTTCCCATTTACAAAGACTAACATGGCTGAGTATGTTTTCAGTTGTGTCTGCATTTTCTAATCTGTTCCACTGATCCTCAGGTCTGTCTCTATGTCAGTATCATGTTGACTTTATCCCAGTGGCTCTATAGTATAATTTCACATAACGCTACTCTCATGAAAATCCATGGGCTATGAAAACACCTGCCTCAGTGCTCAATGGAACAGGTTAAAAGATTAAAAAAATGATTCCAGCCACACTCAGGCGTTTTACTTTGACAAAGTAGCCAAACATCTTCACTGGAGAAATACAGCTTATTTACTAAATGGTACTCAAAAACTTTGCTTTTCATATGCCAACAATTAAAACTATATATATATATATATATATATATATATATATATATATATATATATATATTAAACCAAAATCAAAATAGATCAAAGATATAAATATTAAAATAGAAACACTAAATCTCCTTGTAGATAAAATTGGGTGAAACTATTAGAGTTCTGCTGTAGGCAAAAGAAAAATGATTTAGGAATTATCACAAACAACGCATTGAGTCTCAACTTAGTGAAAAGTTTTGCACAGAAAGAAAACCCCAAACAGAATTAAGACACAACTTACAATGTGGGCAAAGTTCGGCCATCCACTCCTCACACAAAGGACTACTCTACAATATATAGAGAACTAAATTAAAACTATACCCCCAAATTTAAGGACCCAGTTGAAAACGTGTATCTCAACTCAATAGATTCATAGATGGAGTAAAAATAGCAAATGAATATATGAAAAAATATTCGATATCAGTAGTCTTCTTAACAATGCAAACTGAAACACAATTGAGATTTTTATCTCAATCTGCAAGAATGACTATTATCAACAAATCAAACAATAACAGTGTTAAGGATTTACAGAAACAAAGGAAGCTTTTCCACTGTTGATAGGAATGTAAGCTTGAATAACCATTATGGAGATCAGTGTAGAGATTCGTCAGAAAATTAAAACTAAAGGGTTCATTTTATCCAGTTGCTCCCTTTTTGGTGTCTTCCCAAAAGCATTAACAACATCATACCAGAGTAATATATGTACACCCATCTTAATAGTGGCACAGTTTTTAATAACTAAATCTTAGAAACATCCCAAATATCCATCACCTGATGGATGAAGAATAAGATAGATATAGATATAGTTATAGATATAGTTATAGATATAGATATAGGTATAGGTATAGATATAGATAGATAGAGATAGATTGAGATATAGGTATAGGTAGATAAGAGAGATAAAGATAGGTATTATTCCATCGAAAAGTAGGATAAGCTTGAGTCATTTCTAATTAATTGGGTACACTTGAGACTACAATCCTAATTGTAGTAAATCAGAAACACACCCTGAAGAACTGAATTATTTCTCTGGTGTGGGAAATAAAAGTGTAAATAAGAATCAACATGTATTATAATTATCTAGAAATAGGAAGAAAATTTTCAGATGGGAAGGAAATAAAGGAACTGAGAGGGACAAGAAAAGGAAAAGACAAAAAAATTGGATAAAATGAAAAATGGAAGCAAACTTTTATTAATAATGAGGGGAAGAGGGTTTCAAGTAAAGGGAGAGGAATATGAAAAAAAGATTCAAAGTATATTATGTACAGGTGCACATACACTATAATGAAATATATATATATATATATATATATATATATATATATATATATCCTTAAGAACTTACCTCTGTTATTGAACAGTTTGTGATTGAATATGCTCAGAGTCTCATTTCAGGAAGTTTGTTGCATATGCTCTAAGCCCAAAAACCTTGCTTTTATAGAGCACATTAAACAACTTAAACTTAGAAAAACAGCAACAATGTGAGGAGGTTAGAGATTATATTTGCTCACTGCTTTCTACCTCGTGATCCACTTAAACCAACTTTGACTTCTGATTATAATGTATTGCTAATAGTTCTTTATTATGTCCTGAGTCCTTACTGACTTTGAAGGGCTAGGGCCAAAATATTGGTTATCATTATAGCACTTCTTTTTCCCCAATTTTTTGGCCTACCAACTTAAGTTGTTAGCCTTCCAGGAGAGAAGCTTAATGATATTATTCCCTACAACACAGACACTTGTGCTTAATATCACAATCTTTCTGAATATCAAAGGCCTTAGACATAACATGGAACATATATTTTCCAAAAATCATTGATATTCTAAATTTTCAACTGTATCATAACATTCTATAACTCAGTGATGTCAAAATTTTCTGTACAAGGAGTTTATGTAGCTACAAAGGAAAGTGATTGATGATGTATAGTGTGCCTATGGAGAGTCATCTAGAAATTAAACATTGGTAGTGCAGTGGCTGTGACTCATCCATATTGTTGACACTATCTACAAAGAAGATCTACAAACAGGTGTACAAGGTTTTAGGGTAAATCCTGAGGGGCTCTGACTGGCACTTTCAGATATAAAAGTTGGATTTTTTGTTATACACGTCTTGCCTTACCTTGGACTTAACCATCAAGCAGAAAAGTCTAACCATGAGGTTTAAAAAGTAAGGCCATGTTAACATGCTAAGTTGTAAAAAGCTCAAGTCAATAGCTTCAAACATTGCAGGTTGTTGCACTATATATATATATATATATATATAGCTACTTTTAATTCAATGAGAAGAAAGATTTGTACTAATAGTGTTTATACAAGACACCAAGTCTGCATCTGGGACTCTGAACAAAAAAATAGGAAGAGAATGCAATGTACTGACAATTGTAACTGTCCTACTAACCTGTTGTGAAACAGTCTCATTGCTATTTCTTTTCATTAAAATTAACAATAATAAAAGAAAAAGAAAAAAATGTTCTTTCTAAATTCTGAGGAAGAATATTACTGAAATCTTGCCCTAAATAAAAATGCATGGTCACCCATGACAATCCCCTTTGGGAAAATAATCTGCTTTCATCTAGAGTGAACAAAGATTAACACTGATTTCACTAGCAATCATTGATAATTTGGTTGCTTAAGACCTAGTCCAGTGAATTTCCTTTGAGCAGTAGAAGATCAAACTCAAAATTCCGTGAGTATTATTTTATAAAATAACATACAGTTTCAAAACTGCTTATTGTTCTTTGCTACTCTCTAAAACCTTTGAAAATCCCATCAACTTCTTTGAAGTTGTTCTAAAACCAAATACTACTCTGTAAATCAGTCTCTGGAGTTGTTTTATAACCTTTTACAATTCTCTTGGAAGTGCTCAAATGACCTTGAAGTGGATTTCTTATTTTTAAATTAAATTCATATATGAAGGGCATATTGCAAGAACATTATAATTATCAGAAAAGTCTAACAAGGGGTCGCCAAGTAGCAGCAGCAGGACCACAGCTCATCCCAAAGATGGAGCACCAACCGGTAGCACGGCACCACCTGGTGCCCTGTTCACCAACATGATTGCCACACAGCTCCTGGCCTATTCACTGAGTTTAAGGATGACCAAGTCAAAAAGATTGACAAGTATCTCCATGCCATGTGGCTCTCTGATGAAACTGCGGTGGACATCATGGCTCTCTTCAAGGAGGATATGAGGAATGGCCCCTGCCGGGATTATAATCCAACATGTTACCTGGCATTATGAGGTCCATACCTGATTGCTCGAAACAGGAAAATTTCATTGCCCTGGATCTTGGCGGGTCTTCCATTTGAATTCTGGGGGTATAAGTGAATTGCAAGAAAAAGGAGAATGTCCACATGCAGTCCAAGGTTTATGCCATCCCAGAGAACATTCTGCATGGCAGAGGAAGCCAGCTTTTTGTTCATGTTGCTGAGTGCCTGAAGGATTTCATGGACAAAGGGGATATCAAAAGCAAGAAGTTGCCTGTGGATTTCACTTTTTCCTTCCCTTGCCAGCAATACAAAATAGACAAGGCTGTCCTAATCACCTACACAAAGAGATTCAAAGCCAGCTCTTTGTGGAGGGGACAGATGTGGTCGAGCTGCTGAATAAAGCTATAAAGAAGTGAGGTGCCATGATGGCTGGCGGCTGTGATCACAGCACTATGAAGTCTGCCTGATCATTGGCACTGGGCCCATCGTTTGCTACGTGGGGCCCACTGGCATGGTGGATGGTGATGAGGGGAGGACATGTTTCAACATGAGTGGGGAGCCTGTGGGGATAGTGGTTCCTTGGGAGACATCCAGACTGAGTTTTACAGAGAGATAGAGGATCTCTCAACCCTGGCCAGCAGCTCTTTGGCAAGACCATCATTAGCATGTCCCTGGGGGAGCTGGTGTGACTCATCCTGTTCAAGGTGGCCAAGGAAAGCCTCCTGGTTGAAGGGCAGATTATCTCAGAGCTGCTCACCAGAAGGATGTTTGACACCAGTGACGTGTCAGTCATTTAAAGAACAAGGAGGGCCTCCACAATACTAAAGAAATCCTGACCTGACTGTGAGTGGAACAATCTGATGATTACTGTTTTGTGGCCCCGACATGTGTGCACTGTTGTCTCCTTTGGCTCAGCAAACTTGGTAGCTGCCACATTGGGTGCCATCTTGAACCACCTTCGTGACAACAAGAGCATACTCAGGCTGAAGATCATGGTTGGTGTTGACGGCTCTCTTCACAAGACATACCCCGGGGTTTCCATAAGAGATGCCTGGTGCCTGACTCTGATGTGCGTTTCCTTCTCTTGGAGAGTGGTAGTACCAAAGGGGCTGCCATGGTGACCACAGAGGCCTACCTTCTGGCAGAGCAGCACGGGCAGATAGAAGAGACCCTGGCCGATTTCCGCCTCAGCAAGAAGATGCTGATGGATGTGAAGAACAGGATGCGAGCCAAGATGGAGCCAGGGCTGAAGAGGTAGACCAACGACAAGGCGGTGGTCAAGGTATGGCCCTCCAACTTCCGGTGCACCCCAGACGGGACTGAGAAGAGTGACTTCTTGGCCCTGGATCTTTGAGGAATGAACTTTTGCATCCCACAGGTGAAAATTCATAGTGGGGAAAAGAGAAGAATAGAAATGCACAAGATCTATGCCATTCACATTTAAATCATTGAGGGCACAGGAAAGAGCTGTTTGACCACATTGGGTCCTGCATCTCCAACTTGCTTGACAACCTGAGGATCAAGGACCCCCGGATTCCCCTGGGCTTCACCTTCTGTTTTCCCTGCAAGCAGACGAGCCTGGATGCAGGAATCCTGATCACTTAGATGAAGGGCTTTAACGTGATAGACTGCATGGGTCACAAAATAGCCACTGTACTGAGGGATGCAATAAAAAAGAGAGAGGAATTCGACGTGGATATGGTGGCTATGGTCAATGACACGGTGGGCACCATGATGACCTGTGCTTATGAGGAATCCATCTGTGAGGTCAGACTGGTTGTAGGGAGTCCTGAGTCCTGCTATGTGTGCTACGTGGAGGAGACGAAGAACGTTGAGATGCTGGAAGAGAAGGAGGGGTTGATGTGTATCAACCTGAGATGGGGCGCCTTCATGGATAACAGGTGTCCGGAGGACATCGGAACAGAGTGTGACAGACTGTAGGGTGAGTATTCTCTCAACACGGGGGAACAAAGGTAGGAGAAGATGATCATCAGGATGTACCTGGGCAAAATCGTCTGCAATGTCCTCATCCACTTCAGCAAGAGGGGCTTCCTCTTCTTGGCGCAGATCTCAGAGACACTAAAGATGTAGGGCATCTTTGAGACCAAATTTCTCTCCCAGATTGAAGGTGAACAATTAGCACTGGTCCAGGTCCAGGCCATCCTGCAGCAGCTGTGTCTGAACAGCACGTACAGCCGTATCCTTGCAAGACGGTGTGCGGAGTGATGTTCCGGAAGGCTGCACGGTTGTGTGGTGCAGGCATGGTTGCTGTGGTGGACAAGATCTGGGAGAACAGAGGGCTGAACCATCTGAATGTGACTGTGGAGGTGGATGCTACACCCTACAAGCTTCATCTGCACTTCTCCAAAATCATGTACTAAACCGTGAAGGAACTGTCACCATGTGTCCTTCCTCCTGTCAGAAGACGGCAGTGGCAAGATGGCCGCCCTCATCACCATTGCGCGTGTTCGGCTCCAAGGAGAAATGAGCTAAGAGTGCAGGATCCCTAGCCCACCGCCCTTTCAGCATTTCTCTCCAAAAGTGACAGCACCTTTCCTTCCAGCGAGCCATGCAGGGCACACCCCCAGCGCCAGAGCTCGTCACACTGCCACAGGAAAGAAAATGAATCCAGCTAATGATGTAGAAGGTAGAGGTTCACATAGAGCGTGTGCTGCTGATAATCTCTCACCTGCCCTGCCACTCTGCATGATTGGATTTCAGCCTGGCTGTGTACCCCTCACCTGTGAAGTGTAGCAACATCTATTTCTACCACCGGTGACTATCAGCCAGGTTGGCTGTTGGCACAGATGAAAGTTGCACCACCAGACAGGCCCACAGGGCCTCCAAAGCCCAGCCTAGGGGTTACCTCCCCTGTGTTAAGTGAATTATCACCAGCAGATGCTGCCAGAGTCGGCTCCCAGGGCCATGGCCCACGAGGCGAGTGCGGACGGCCATCAGCAGCTTCCTCCTGTCCTAGCAACTGCCTTGGCCTG